>VXAL01010833.1:0-39275 GCA_013399475.1 Chauna torquata
CGGCTGCTGCGCGACCTGCGCGCTCGGCCGCGGCACCGCCTGCGGGGTTTACACGGCGCGCTGCGGGGCCGGGCTGCGCTGCTACCCCCCCCGCGGCGTGCCCCGGCCCCTGCACACCCTCATGCACGGCCAGGGCGTCTGCACCGACCTGGCCGACGTCGAGGCCATCCAGGAGAGCCTCCAGCCGCCAGGTAGGGGTCTGGGTGCTGTGGACGCGCGAGGGAGTGCGCGGTCGGGGGGCTCCCGCTGCTGCCGGCACGGATTTGCGCGCTGGCAAGAGCGGGGCAGGGGGCTCGGTGGGACGGGGCAGCCCGAGGCTGCATCCCCTGTGCATCGGTGTCCCAGGGCGGGAGCAGCACTGGGCTGCACGGGCTCTCGCGGCCGGCTGCCGGAGGGTCACGTCCGTGCCGTCCTCACCCACTCGCGGCGTGGCAGTGCCGTGGCTGGTGGCACCGCGCAGCCCCTGGGCCACGCAGGGGAATGGCCGCACGCGCTGTGCGGGGCACCGTGCGGGGGTCCGGCTGTCGGGGCAGCTCCCGTTGTGCGGTGACCCCTGTGCTCCCCCTTCCCCGGGATGCTGCCAGCATGACCGGGAGGAAACAGGAAAGAGGCCTCTGGGCACCTGCTTCCCTCACAAACAGGTCGGCCTGGCCCTGTGCAGGGGCTCCGTGTCCTTCCTCCTCCAGCCCCACGTCCAGGCAGGCGATGGGGTGCCGGCAGCGCCAGGCCAGGGGAGCCCATGGGCTGCAGCCCCGCTGCCTGCAGGCTCTGCCTGTCTGCCCCAAGTCCCTGTCACTGGGGGTGACTGTGGCCCTCTGCCACCCCCATGGTGCTCGGGCAGGGTCTGGGGTCGGGGCAGAGCCCCGCAGCTGCTCGTGTTGTGCTGTGGCTTTGGATGGGTCCACTCCCGGGGGCTGAGATCCAGCCCGTGCTGCTGGCCCATCGGGGGCTCTGGATGCCCACGGTCTCCCCTTGCTCGTGCTGTGGGCTGTGGTTGGGACCACGTCCCCTGCACTGGGGAGCAGCATCCACCATGGGACGGTCCACGGGCTGGCCTGGCCCTGTGTCCCTGCGCAGGCTCACCTGGGGCTCCCCGGCTCCCCGGCACTGCTCTCTGGGCTGGAGCAGTGTGGATGTCCCAGCTCCCTGCTGTGGTGCCTGCTGGCCCTGAGGGCCAGATCCCAGCTCTGCTCTCCTCCTCGCATGGCTCATCACCGGTGACGAGGGCCCCTTGCAGAGGGGTCCCCCCCAGCTGCCCCTCCCCAGGGGCAGGCGTTGGCTGTGAGCGCTCGGCACAGGGTCTGCTGCGGGGACCCCCTGCCCTGCCTGTTTGCTCTCATCCCACATCCTGCAGGAGCTGTCTGGGCTCCCTGGCCTGGGGCTGCGTCAGGCTGCCAAGGCCTGTTGGTTTTGGCTTTGCCCTGTGTAACACAGCATTTTTTCCCAGAGTCTTTAGGAAACAGAGTTGCAGTTTTTTCCCTTTCTTCCTGCGCTGTTTTGGCCGCGCTGGGGACGGGTGGGTGGCCGTGGGAGCACCTCGCCAGCAGTGCCGCAGGTGGCAGGACGGGACGGCGGGCAGCAGCGAGCTCCTTTCCCCGGGGCATCCTGGTGGGAAGGTCCTGATGGGACAGCAGAACCACGGGTCCCTGTCCCAGTCCCAGCAGCCCAAAGCCAGCGGGAGCAGCGGAGTCAGAGGCTGCAGCTCCATCGCTCCCTGCGATGCCTGGGGTGCGAGCAGCGGCACAGCCCTGCCCGGACACAGCGAGGGCTGCGCACATGCGCCCTGACACGGCCGGTGCATCCGATGGGTCCCCTCTGGTTAAGCAGAAGGGAATTAAATGCCTATTTAGCTGCAGGAGCCAGCAGGAACAGGTGCTCCGTGGTGCCTGCGTGGGTGCTGAGGCTGCAGTGGGTGCGGGACACGGTTGGGGCGTGTGGGGCTGGTCCAGTGAACACTTCGGGGTGCCGAGCCAGGGCTGCTGCATTCCAGGATCCCGTGGGGACTGGGCTGGGGCCAGCTCTCAGAGGGGCTGCGTGATCGCTCCTTGCTTTGTCACCTCTCCTGGGACCAGCAGCACCTGCAGGGCTGGAGGCTTTTGGGGAAGAGAGCAGGTGGCTGCTCTCCTGTCCCATGACCCTCTCCCGTGGCTGCGGGTCTGGGGACCTGTGCAGGACCCTGGTACCTGCATCCCACTCCCAGCTCTGAGCTTGCTCCCAGGACATCTTGCTGCTCGCCCGGCTGGGAGCTGTGCTCCTGGAGGTGACAGCTGTGGCTTTTCGTCACAGAGCGAGGTCTGGGTCGTGGGGGGATCTGGCTGTCCTGTCCAGCCCCTTTGGCACCAGGCTGGCTTGTGGCGCTGGCTTGGCCCCGTTGCGTGTCCCTGCCTGGCGCTGTTGGTGCCGCTGCCTTGGGGACGTGCAGACGGCTGGACCTGCGGGTGGCATCCAGGAAGAGGTGAAGACTTTTTCCCCAACACGCATTATGAGTGATTTAATGCTGGGTAAATAATTATGTCTGGGAAAAAGTGACCCCATGGAATTAGCGAGCATCCCGCGAGGTTGCTGTGGCAGTGGGTGGGACGGATCCTGTGCCCTTCCCCACGCAGGGAGGAGCGCCTTGGCGGCCCAGGCTGTGGCACCCAGCTCACGCTGCACCCCGCATGCATCAGCTCTTTCTACCTGCTGAGGAGGTCGAGCAGGGCCACTGCCCTGTCCCAGCTGCGCCACCGGGGCTGGCAGAGGGTGGACGAGGTCTCCAAGATCTCCCCAGGCTCAGCATGGGGCTGGGCATTTGGGGGCTCACACAGGGGCACAGCAGCGTGAGGGGTATGTGGGGGGCAGCAAACAGATGGGGCCGGTGGAGGCACACACAGCCCTGGCTGCGGCTCCCCCATCTCCTGCCTGGGCTCCCTGTGCTGCTCCGGGGCCAGCGTTCGCAGGACGAACGCACACTTCCCCGCACCGGCGCCTGCCAAGTGGAGAGCCCCGGCAGCCGAGAGAGCCGGTGCTGTGCCGTGGCGCGGCCAGGACCACCTGCAGGCTGTGCCTGGGGTGCCAGACAGGGGAGCGGAGGGTGCTGAGCCTCACCACGGCTGCCGGCTTGTGTGCCATGGCAGCTGCAGACAAGTGGACGTGTCCCCTGCCAGCCCGTGGGACACGTGGGGACCTTCGTGTCTGTGCCGGATGGGATGCAGGGGGAGCGGCCCCGGGCTGCGCAGCGGGGACAGGGTGGGATGCCCAAAGCCGGCTCCAGCATCGCGCCCTGCCCTCGGCTGAGCCGTCGGGATCATGTCGGTCCCGCCTGCCTCAAGGGGTGAGTCCTGGCCCTGCGGATGCTCCTGCATCCGCCACTGGTGCTGGCTGCAGCTGGGGCAGGATGCGTGCCGGGGGTCCCCAGCTCTTGTCCTTGTCCCGCAGACGCCAGCTCCTGGGGCTACGCTCGCCGCCTCCAGGCTCTCCTCCCGCGGTGGAGCCCGGCATCTGCCACCGCTTGCGCAGGGGCTGAGCGCCATGAATCACAAGCTCGGCATGTGACTAACCTCGCTTGTAGCTCCCGCTAATTGAAGGCGACGCTGAATGACTCGCTTGTGTCTCCTCCTGTCCTGGGGCCAGGCGGAAACCGTTGTCCTCCGGAGACAGCGAGGACAGCGCTCGGCACCCGTCTCCATCCCAAACCCAGCAAAGGGGCTTCCTCCTGGCCCTGGCCAAGCACGCGCCCCTCTCTGCCTGCCCCCTCCACAGCTCTGACACCGTGCCTGGCAGCACCCAAGGGTGCTGGTGGCCAGCGCGTGGGCTCCCCTGCAGCCACAGCCCAGGCTGCCGGGGGGCCGTGGGGGGCCAGACTCCGAGGAGGTTGCTTTTTCCACATCTTCGTGCTCGGCTTGAAGGAGTTTTCCCGTCCAGCTTGGTGCAGGAGCGCTGCCAAGCGACAGGAAGGCGAGAGGCTCCTTGAGCTGCTACACGTCGAGTGGGAAACTCACCCCTGAACTGCAGCCATGCCTGCAGCAGGGAGGGATCCTGGATCCGGCCCGCGAGTCGGGGGCCGCGGGTGGGGACCAAGCTCCGAGCCCATCCCTGAGCCGGGTGCCGACTGAGAGCCGCCTCGCTGCCCAGAGGCACCGCGCGTTCCATGGGACCTTATGAAAACGTTACTGGCATCTGGTTTTATTTAAGCCGAGAGATTTGACACTGACAGCAGCTGGCGGGGAGGAGGGGAGCCGGGCTGGGCTGGGTGAGGGGTTCCCGGCCCCGAGCCAGGTCCTGGTGCAGAGCAGGCAGCATCCGACCCTGGCGGTGCCTCCCTGTTCCCTGCCGGCTCTGCGACATGAGAGCAGCGCTGGGACTTCAGTGCGGTGGCCCCAGCGGTGCCAGACGTCCCCGAGGAGCTGCGGGAGGGGGCAGGTGGGAAGGAGCATCCCCGACCGAGCATGCCAGAGCCTGCGGCTGGGCTCTGCCTGCAGCACCCGCATTGCGACACGGTGCCACCGGGGCTGGGGCGCGCCAGGGCTGGCACCGCTCTGCGCAGGGGTCCTGGAGCCGCGCCGCAGCGGGGTGTTGAGTTTGTGTTTCAAATGTCAAGGGCATGAGCCACTTCCTGGAAAAAAACAACAGTTTAAAGAAAAAGCAAATAACGCGAACGACGGAGGAGGGTTTGTCATCTGGGCTTCGCTGTGAACTTTAACCAGGCCACCTGGAGCTGGTCCACGATCCTTCGCGCCGGGGAGCTGCCGCGAGGCACTGGTGCGAGAGGGGGCCGGTGCCTGGCCTCGCCCCGGCAGCCTCCGTCCCAGCCCTTGGATGCTTTCGCCCACGTTGCGCTGTGACCGCCCACCCCACCTCGTTTGGGAAGCTGCGGTATTGATTAGCACGAGCCTAAACTGGGGATAAAGCTGGGCAGGGCGTCGTCGGCACGTTGCTCTTGTAGCCCAAGCTGGTCAGGGGTGAGACGGCTCCTCGGGCTGTGTCTGCCGCGGCTCGTTGCGGCGTTCCCCGCCGTGGCTGACCGAGGTCCGTGCGGCCCCGCCGCGGCTTCCTTTTCCAGCAGGCACTGATGATGTGATGCAGGACCCCCCGTGCAATAGGAAAAGTGGTGCTTGACACAAACACAGAGCGTTACCGTGCCTGGAGGCGGGGGAACCTGCAGCTTTTTAAAAACCCGTTGCGCCGAGCAGCGCGGGTCTCATGACGCTCCCCTCCCAGCTGCCAACATCTGGGATTGTAGTTTGGCTCTGCTCGTGGTGCAGCCGAGGATGCCAAGCGCCGCCTTTCCGAGCTGGCCAGCGGGAGGTGAACTGTCTTGTTCCTGGAATTTTTGCTTTCATGTCCTAGTAGGGGGGGGCCGGGGCTGTGCGCCCCGGGCAGAGCGCGGCCGGGTGCTGCCTCCAGCCTGGCGGGTGCTCAGCACCGGCCGGGATGTGGCCCTGGTGGCCCCATTCCCGCTACAGCTTTTCAGAGGCAGCTTTTTGGGGGGCACGGGGTCTCGCTGGTGCTCTTGTGCATCCTGGGGTCACCTTCCCGTCCCCTGCAACTGGTGGCCTGTGGCCAGCACAGGGCTGGCTGGGGCTACACCCTTGTGCCGTGCAGCACCGCCTGGCACTGCTGCAGCGTCAATTTGCAACCCTACAATAACAGCCATGTAGAAGCAAGCCAGTGAACAGGTGACAAAAATTCCCAAGAGCCTTTCCCCATGCTGTGAGGAGGCCTCAGCCCAGCACTGTGCCAGGGAGGGGTCCCAGGGCTGGAGGTGATGCATGCGGGGAGCTGGGGGGCTGTGTGAGCTCCAGCTGCCCCACAGTGCTGAGCCCCGTGCGGGGGCTGTGTCCTTGCAGAGAAGGAGGAGATCGACCACCCCAACAACAGCTTCAGCCCCTGCAGCATCCACGACCGCAAATGCCTGCAGAAGCAGCAGGCGAAGCGGGTCAACAACGGCAACAAGATGCGCAACAGCGGGAGCCCGTACCACCGCGAGGAGACGAGGCCCATAGTGAGCACTGGGTGCCCCGCGGCGCGGGTGGCACCGGGAGCCGGGGCGGCGTGGGGCTGGGGGCTCAGGATGGGCGCAGGGTGGCCCTGAGCTGTGCACCGGCACCCGGGGCAGGAGGGAGGCTCGAAGCCAGCGCTTGTGGGGCAGCCCCAGGGCTGTGGGGCGGTGGGGGGGGCACGCAGCAGCCCCGCTCTGGGCTCAGCCCCGGCTTCCCGCAGGCGCAGGGCTCGTGCCAGAGCGAGCTGCACCGGGCGCTGGAGAGGCTGGCGGCCTCGCAGATGCGGACGCACGAGGACCTGTACGTCATCCCCATCCCCAACTGCGACCGCAACGGCAACTTCCACCCCAAGCAGGTAGCCAGGGCCGCGGGGGCTGCTCGCCTTGGGGTGTTTTGCAGAGCCAGGAGGGGGCTGGGAGGGACAGGCGGGTGCCGGGGCTTCGGTGGGAGCTACCCTTGGGGGTGCTTCAGGGCTCTTTGCAAAAGCCCCCAGGGTGGGACAGGGGTGGCAAAGCCACCACGAGGGCTCCTGCTTTGCCACGCCAGGCAGCCCACGGGGACGGGGACACACGGGGCCAGGCTGGGCGTCCCTCACCGAAGCCGTCCCCTCTAGTGTCACCCGGCGCTGGACGGGCAGCGGGGCAAGTGCTGGTGCGTGGACCGCAAGACGGGGGTGAAGCTGCCAGGCTTCCTGGAGCTGAAGGGGGACCTGGACTGTCACCAGCCAGCAGACAGCATGTGAGCGTGACCACGGCTGCCCCGCTTCGTGCCGTGGCTGGGACGCCTGCTGGGGCTGCGTAGGACTGGAGGAGAGGGGACGTGGCCATCAAGCAGCTCCTGGGGCTGGGGGACCCCTGCATGTGTCCCCCCCATCGCCGCCGTGCTCTGCGCCACGGGCTGCCCATGGCACGGGGCACGGTGCCGCGACCTGTACCATGACCACTACCTGCCACCCCGCGGGGTGTCCCCAGCACGCGCTGGTGGCACTCGCCCCCTGCATGGACACTTGCATGGACAGACGCTGCCAGGGTGGCAGCGGGGCTGTTTCCAGGCTGCTGCGGTGGAGACGCGTGAAAGAAAGCACCCAAAAAGAGCTGCTGCACCCCTCGCTGCCGCCTGCCTGTGTTGCCCCCCGCCAGGCTCGGTGTGGCCGGGGGACCCGGAGCCCGGTGGCTGTGGCCATGCGAGCGTCTCGTGGGGTGCATGGCAGCCACCCGCCGCAGTGCCTTCCCTCCACACCAGACCCGAGCGTGGCGGGACGAGAAGTGCCTAAGCCCTCCCTGGCTGCGCGGGCAGGGATGGCAGGGAGCCCGTGCCACTGGGGGGCCCGCAGAAACACCCCGCCATCACCCACCGCCGCCCTGCCCAGGCTCCATTGCACCCAAAGCGCCGGCGTGGGGATGGGGATCGCAGCCACAAAGAGCAGTAGGAGACCTTCACCCCGGGATGGGGCACCAGCGACGTCAGCTCTTCCTGATGCAGCCCCCAAACCCCACAGCCCGGGTGCCACCAGCCCCACCGACCTCATAGCCTGGGTACCGCCAGCCCCACAGCCCACTCCTGTCCCGCTCCTCTGTGCAGGGACAACGCTGGTGGCCGCGGTGTTTTCCTCTCATCCCCGCCTTTCCTCCTGCCCTGTCCCCAGCCGCTGTCCCCGGGGCCGGAGGGCAAAGGGGTCGGGCATCCCCAGGCGTGCGATGCATCCCCCGCGGGCGCTGGGGCCCAGGGGGAGGTGGGAGACGAGGGACGGCCAGAAAATGCCTCCCCAGCAGGAAGGGCTCCTTTTGGGTCTTTTTTCTCCCCCACAGATTTTTAATATTTAAAAAATGTCGTTGGTGGGATTTGTCAAACCAGCTGCTTGGCCCCTTAGGCTGAAATCCATCATCTCTACAAATGGGACACCTCCATTAACAGTTTTTGTCTTCTCGTCTTCCAACTTGGCCAACGTGACAAAACCAGAATGAATTTCTGAAATGTCTCCGTGACATGAGATCTGCAGTTTTCGCCAGCACAGAATTTCAGCTGAAAAATTTTCACTATTTTTGTAGCATGTTTTTTTTTTTTAATTATTATTATTTTGAAGCTCTTCTGCAGGAGCCGGTTGGGTTGAAAATTTTTCCTCTAAATGTTCTTTGGGTAAGAAATTGCCATGTGGGTTGCAATGGAAGGCTTGCCAAAGAGGGGTGGGCTCTTCCTGCTCCCCGCTCCGAGGCGCTGCCTGGGGCTGGCCCCCTGCTCCCGGGGAGGTGTTGGGGTTCCTCGTCCCGGGCGTGCCGCGGGCTTTGAGTCCCAAATGAGAGCGAAATGTTTCGGCGCTCGTGAGAAGGGCATTGGGATTTGTCTTCGGCGCAGAGGGCACAGGGCTCCAGCGTTTCATATCGTCTCTCCTGTAGTTTAAGGCTGTATTTACACAATGTCATATACCTGCATAAGGCTACCTAACCCTGTTGTCTTTTTTCCACGCCAATGTGATTTTTTTGTCATTTCCTCTTTGGACAAGCCCATCCCTTCAGACTCCTGTGTGTAGCACCGTCCCTCTTTTACAGTAAACTTGAAGCTTTGTATTGTTAAAAAGAAAAAAAAGAAAAGGTAATTGCTGTATTTGATTTCCCCCGTTATTTAATGTGCTTCTATCAAGTGCATTTTAACTTTGCTAAATACTCGGCCTGGGACGAGGGGGTTGGAGGGCCCCTTTGTCCCCTCTTCCAGGGGCTGCGGAGCAGGGGGAGGGAGGCCGGTGGGGGCAGCTGGAGGACGGGGGCTGCCTCCCGGTGACTTGGGAGTGGAAAAAAATCACCTGAGTGGGGAGCACCGAGTTTGTCCGTGCCGGGACAGGGCTGCGGGAGCAGAGTGAGCGCCCAGGGGACGTTTGTGGTGGCCACAGCCTCCAGCCCCTGTGCTGGCCTCGCTCAGCGAGGGAAACACGGGAGCATGCAGGGTCCTGCCTGGTCAGCAGCCCCAGAAACCCAGGACCCCACAAAGCCTCAGCACTGTTGAGCAGGGACAGGGTGGGAAGCAAATAGTTTTGCGCAAACCACTCCGTGCCACCGTGCACGAAGCGACGAGCGTCACCCCACGGAGCAGCGGCGATGCCTTGAGACGGCGCCAGGCTGGGACCAGACGCTGGACGGCCTTCAAGGTTCAGGGGAGGACAGGGACAGCGGGCGACGTGCTCGCGGCCAGGCAGCGCGCTGAGCCACAGCACATCTGCGCATGCATGCAGGTGCTGGGATGCACCGAGCATCGCCGGCTCTGCACAGCGAGACGGCGTCTGGGGAGAGTTTCAGGGTACCAGAGGCTGGGAGATGCCCGGGTGCGGGAATGCCCGTGGCTGCACAGTTCCCGGCTGCCCGGCACTCCCGGCTTTCCGGTGGTGTCTGCAGCAAACGGAGGTGGCGATGCCGGCAGTCACGTCGCAGGGGGACGGCTGCATCCCTGGCATCACCGCTCCCCAGGGCCGGAGCTGTTGTCCCGGGCTGGTGCCAACCCGGTGCTCCGCTTGCTGGAGCTGCGTGGCCGGCGGTGCTCGGGTTGTGCAAACTCCGGAGCCCCGGGGCTGTCTGCAGCCAATGCAGACTAGCGCTGTAATTTGCTGGCGCAGCAGATCGGCAGCCGGACCAGGGAAGACGCCAGCGCTCCTGGAGCCCGGCCCAGCGCCCCAGCCCCGCGCCAGCACGGCTGCAGCCCTGCGGCCGTGGCTCTCCTTCAGGGCTGGGGCTCGTCCGTGCCCCGCGCCTTTGCCCCTTCCCGAATGCTCCCGTGCCCTCCACGGGTGTGGGGGAGACCTAGGGTGCAGCTGTTCTCCGCCTGCAGCAGCTGGAGGCGGTTCCCCCCCTTCCCCACACATCTGGACGGATGGACAGCCCGTCGGACGCCCGTGGGACAGAGCTGGCAGCAGCCGTGGGGCGCTGGGGATACGCGGGGGAGCCTCCTGCCCCGTCCCCGCGCCAGCGGCTCCGTCTCCAAATCTGCGTCAGGCTGTTTTCCTTTCGCTTAAAACCTTGTTTCAAGCAATTAAAGGGGGAAAAGGGATCAGCCAGCTGGGAGCACATGGACTTTTGTTAGAAATCAAAACTCTGTCATCGTTTTCAGATTACACCCTGAGCCTGGCCCCATGCGTCCCCCTGGCTCCCGGTCCCCTGTTCTCAACCCGCACAGGGCGAGGGTGCTTCTGTGCAGAAACCCCCAGCAGCCACCGCAAAGCCGTGTCGGGGCTCTGCGTGTCACCCACACGTGCACGCGTGTCTGCGCGCCCACCTGCACGGCGGGTGGGCACGGGGCGATCCTGTCCCCACCACCGGGGACAGCCCGGCCGTGTGCTGAGCATCGGGGCATCGCCGGGCATTGCCGGGCATCACATGGCAGGGGCTGGTGGTAACAAACCCGCAACTGCAGCCAGGACGGGGTCTGGATGTGTTACAGAATGGCTGGAACTGGACCCAGGAACCAAAACCAAGAGCCGTACTTCCAGGAAGCCTGGGACAAAATTTGGAAACCATGAGGAGCTCGGAGAATTGTTTGTTTTTTTCCTAAATCCAGGTGGTTTTGGCTGAACTCCCCCCGCAGTGCCTGGGCCCGTGCTCCCGCTACGCTTCCCTGGAAAAAGGTTTTTGATGAACAAAAAATTCCACGTGCAGAAGACAGCGCTTGGAGCCAGGCCCGCTCCCGTCCCAGAGCAATCTGGGTTTGAATGGGGAACAGCAGCCCCTGCCCCTTCCTGCAGAAAGCAGATAAACCCTCAGTTTTGTTACCGGAGTTATGCAAACCGGAGCTGGGGTTCGGGGTGAGAGGGGAGCTGGGGGGCTGGCTCAGCGGTGATGGCAGCGCGCTCCCCCCGGAGCAGCGGAGCTCGCGCACGCTGTTTGGAGCCACAGCCTTTGAATTTTCCTATTCCCTTTGTGCTTATAGCTGCCGTCGAGAACAGCGGTGCAATAAATACAATGAATTAAAGCGGTGCTTGTTCGCAGGTTGCATAACCGAGCGCGGGGTCCCAGGTGCCGGCATCTTGCCAGCCGTGAGCAGTCACCGCGGTAATTAAGTGTTGTTTAATGAAAACAGCTCGGCACGAACCGGCGGCTCGGCCCTTATTTACAGCTCCCAGCTGATGGGCAGGACGGACGGACAGACAGACGGACAGTCTCATGCTGGGGCCCCTTGCTGGCTGCCGCCCGCACTGCAGCGGGTCCCATCCTGCACTGCTGAGCCCTTCCCGGGGGTGCCGGAGTTTTGGGGGGGGGCGAGGGCCGGGCAGGGGCCATGGTCGGAGGAACCGAGGGTTGCATGACAGGGCTGAGCATCCCGGGGCTCCCAGGCTGCCTGAAGCCTCTGCGTTGATATCTGCGCTGTAACTGGGGTTGAACGAGAGCTCAGCGCACGGCAGCAGATGTGCGCACGGACGGGGGTGCCAAAGCCTTGGGTGCGCTCCCCCCGCCCCGCGCAGCAGGACTCGCTCACTCCTATAACTACTTTAATCGTTGCCAAAGAGCTGTTTCAGCTGGATGCCGCTTCAAAGCCTTGCTGGAGGATAGTGCCTTTTTCTTTATGAGCAATACATGCACAGGCTGGGCAGCTCAAGACAGCGAAATACCGTATTTCAGTTGCTAAAATTGCTGCAGTGACTGCGGTAAGATAAATGATCCACTGGTTTATTGAAACCACCCCTAAGCAGGGCTGCTTAGTACAGAGTCTGAAATTAAAACGGCGTAGAGGTACCAGGGAAGCAAGTGCTAGGGGAGAAGATTACGTGGTAGACTCAGAGCCACTCTGCTCCACCGTTACAGCAAGAGCTGAATCCTCAGCTGGTGTAAATCACAGCAGCACCAACGTCCACAAGCCTACGCCAATTTACGTCATCTGAAGATCTGGCCCAAATTCACTCAGGTCACTTCCAAAAACCCGATGTTTTACTGTCATGAAAATGTCAACATTTATTTCTCAGCTTGTCACGATGCACGGAGGTTGAGCTAGCCTGGAACCTTGCTCTGCTGAAAAGGGCAAGGGAATTTACCAGCAGCAGGCAACACCATGCTGGGCTGACGGTTCTGCCTGTCGATGCTGCTTGGTCTTTGAGGAAAGCAGGGTTTTTCAGCAGCACCTAGTGATTTTATACACTTTGACTTGCAAAGCTGCCTCCTGACGCGGGGGGCCCCTGCCGACCTCCCCCTTGCCATGGGGAGGGGGGTGTGGAGGCTAGGCCTGCAGCGCTGGGAGCTCAGCTCTGTCCAGGGACATCCCTGGTCCCGTGCCAGCGTCCCCCGTCACCCTTTGGCAGCGGCATTTTGGGAAGGCGAGCGCTGCTGTCTGCTTCACCCATTGCTCCCGGAGGGCACGGCTCCACGCGCTGCTCCCGCGGGATGCCTGGTGGGGCTGGGAAGAACATCCGACCCCACCGCAGGACGAAATCTTTAACCGAGAGTCTCGACGTGACGGCACGTAACAAAATGTATAAATAAGAGCTGTTGCCGAAATGCAACCCAGAAGCGGTACAAGGCAAGGAAGCAGCTCAGCAGCGCGGGGGCACCGCCAGCCCGGAGCGCCCCCAGCTTTCTGTCCCCTACACGCCTGGCAGGAGCTTGCTGACGAGGTCGACAATGAGCGACGCTGGCTGCAGAGGGTCGTACTCTGCGAACAGGTGGCAGAGGTTCTCCGAATCCATCTGGCTTTTGGCCACGAACCCAAAGATTCTTTGGAAAAGGAGAGGAAGATGTGTTTAGTTTGCATCCAGGGATCCAAAGGAATATGCTTCAACTGGCCCTGGCCACAGCGCGAATCCCGGCTCCAGCAGTTCCGCCTTGGCCCGCTCCCCAATCACGTTTACTTGGAAGAAAAACAGCCGGGAGAAGCACTTCTGGCAAGGCTTCCCCGGCTGTGAAACGTTTCTTGAGCGCAAGGTAGAGCCAGATATAAGCTCACTTCCTGAGCCCAGAGCGAGCGAGTCGCTGGGAAGGGCAGGGGGCTTGGGCGGGGGGTCCTGTTCAGGGGGTGCAGAGCTCAGCGGCTTAGCCGAGCCCCTCGCCTCACCCTGCAGAGCGAAGCCAGAGCCTCCCCCATCCGTGCCGCGTCTCAGCCCGCCGCCAGGTTCCATCGCGCCCGTTTCGTCGCCCCCCCCACCCCCCCCCAATTTGTAAGCGCGGGCTCTGCTGCTGCCCAGGGTTGGGGTGCCCCCGCTCGGCCTCGCGCCGGGCAGCGCGGCTCTTACCTGGAGGACTTGCAGTACTTCTGCCACCTGAAGGGAGGAGAGAACGGGGTTTGCTCAGAAGAGCCGCGTTTAACGCACTTGCACCCGCGCGGGGCTGCGGGGCCGTGCCCACCGTGGGGCTCGCCCTGCTCTGCCCTGCTCCGAGCAGAGCAGCCGTGACACTCACTTTCTGTTCTCTGGATCCATCCCGCAAAACCTGATGGCAGCCAAGGGGTAGTGCCGCCTGAAAAACACCCTGCGGGGGGAGAGGAGAGCGTGGCGTTACAGCAGTGCCCGCGCAAAGCCGCGGGGAGAAGCGGGCATGCGCGCATCCAAGCCCTTCTCCTAGGGCTGTGACTGCGGGGAGCAGGGGCTGCGGGGGTCCTGGCAAAACGCGTGCAGCCCGGGGGTGCAGCCTGGCCCTGCCTCGCGCTGCTGAAGGACCGCTGGAACATCGCCACCAACTTCGCTTAAAGCAGCGTCACGCTCTGCGCTATAAACACAGGTGTCAAGTCCATCCCGGGATTGCGACACAGGTTTGTCCCAGCAGGCCAGTTTTTTCTCGACGTGCCGCAAATCAGCGAGCCGGCAGGCTGCGAGGCTCGCAGGGAGCTGCACGCCAAAGAGGGAGCTGCGCTCCCGTGCGCCAGCCAGCTCTGCCCCTGCTCCTCGCCGCCAGCACCTCGCCAGCGGGGAGCCCGCAGCGCGGCGGCGGCACGCGGCGGCAGCCCTTACTTCCTCTGGACGTCCGTCAGCGTGATGCCCTGCTCCGTCACTTTGAAGTGGATGAGGGTGGGCGTGGGCAGCGTCTCCAGCTCGAAGGTGGAGGAGATGGCCTTCTGGATGGCCGGGGCTCCGGCCAGCGTCTCCATGCTCACCGAGCTGAGGTACAGGACGTTGCACTCTGCAAGGACAGCGCAGGAGCGGGCTCAGCACGGGGCCGCATCCCCCCGCAGCATCCCCCCGCAGCACCCCCCAGCGTGCGCCGTGCCCAGCACAGGGCATCGTCCTGCGGAACAGGACCCGTGTTCGTGGGTCAGATTTGTTCTGATGAAAATGAAAGATTGGGTGACTCGGAAACTCTTTGCAAACTTATTCTGGTTTACTCTAATTCTTTGCACTAATTTTAAAACTAGTTTTAAAAGTCAAAGTATTTAATTTCTGGTTTCTAAATGTCAGATTTGGCTTTTACTTTTTTTCTTTTTCTGTTTATTACATATTTCCTTTAATGAAAAGCAGAAATACCCCAAGCCAACTAGCAGCTTAAAGCCAACCTAAAACATGACATTTCAGGCTGATTGTGCTGTTTAAAGGCCTTTCCTGGGTCAAACTAAACTTTTCAGCTTGCCAACGGATTTTTCAGAATTTCCAGCAAAACAAAGCCGCTGCCGATTCCCATGACTGTGCCGTGACCTGTGGGCGCCGTCTCCTCCCCGGGGCTCTCGGTTCTCACCTGCAGCCCACCCAGCGCCGCAGCCGGGCTCTGCGCACCCCAGCGCAGAGGCGCGAGGACCTCTTCCCTCCGCACACCTCCCACAGGGTCCCCCAGCAGCGTAACTCAGCAGCGGCTTTGAACAGCCCAGAGAGCCCTGTCCCTCCCCTAGAAACTCCGGATGTTCAGTACCCGGACTGAAGGCAATCAGGAGAGAGGCTTAAAAATCAGGGGCTATTTAACGCTGTAGGACTTTCGGGACTTTCATCAACCTTGGGACCTCAAGAACTGCCTTTTCAAGCTTTGCTTCACTGTTGTGAGGACCAAAAGTGTGCTTGCTTTAAAAAGATCAGGTTCCCTTGCAGGCCCACGATCTGAGGCCGTGGAGAAAAGCCGCAGTATCTCCGACCTGGTGATAAAGCCAGGAGAGCGGCATCGCAGCAGCACCCCCCGGTGCGTTGGGGCGCTGGGCTGCTTTGCACAGGTCCAAAGACAGCGGTGGCTTTGCAGCTTCAGCTATGAATAGTGTCAGAGCAAAAAATAGAGGTTGGCATTTGATACGTGAGGACTAAATCCCAGAGCACAGGTGCATGCCCGGAGCTCTAACTACTGTCAGTTCGACTGTCCCGTGGCCACCGGAGCCTGCTCCTCTCCTCACCAGCAGATTTCTTCAGCAGGGACAGCGCGGATTCTGGAGCGCAGTCAGGGCTGTCTTCTCCATCAGCGAGATCTGCACAGGCGACAAGCAGAAGCTCTGATGTCCACAGGTCAGGCTGCTCTGGGGTCACCACTTTGCGTTGGTGAAATTCCTTCTTACGCAAGGGACTCAAAAGCCTAGCAATGCTTAAATTGCAGGGGTGCAGAGCAGTAATTAAGTTCTTGTCCTCTACCTCCCTCTCCTGGCTCCGTTCATCTCTGACGTCCCTGCTCCGCTCCCCTTGCCCACCCCCAGTGCTCCCTGCTGTGTTGCTGACCGCTCCGGTCAGCAGCAGCAAGTCACCACCGTCCCACGCTCGGGCCAGGATTTGCAGATCCCTGCTCCATCCCCAGCCACCGCTACCAGCCCAGTTCAGGGGCACCGGGGGGGTCACCCCCTCCCGCTGCAGGACCATGCCCACCTGGAGCATCCCCTGCCTTGGCCACCTACCTCGAGTGGGGATGCAGAGCTTGCAGGGCAGCGCCAGCGGGGTGATGGCGTGCTGATACACGAAGGCAGAGAGGCTCCCTGCAACACAGAGCTGCCCGTCAGCGGGGCCACAGCACCAGCGATCCCCCCACCCATGCACCTCTGGCCCTGCAGCAGAGACCCAGCAACCGCAGGAGGAGGGAAGGGGACAAAGGCGAACAGTTCGGGGGCATCGCGGTGACAGACGTGGGCTCTCCACCACCCCTGTGGTCTTGGTTTGCAGCGCAGCCCCGCTCCCAGTTGGGAAACGGCTGCAGGCGATGGCATCGTCCTTACCAAAATACAGCTCCTCGCTGGCTCCTTTCAAGTGCACCCCTTTGGCCGAAGACTCGATGAGGAAGTGCCGGACGAGGTCACTGCTGTCATCGCCTTCAAGTGACATCAAAGAGAGTGTCAGTGCCGGTGCCAGTGCGGCTGCTGTGCCCCTGCCCGCCCCAGGGTCCCCAGGGCGCCCGTGGCCAGTGCTCCCAGTGCAGGGAGGAGACGGGCACGCACAGATCCTGCTGCCAGCATCTCTCGCGAAGCCAGGTCCTGCAGCTTTTGAGCTTGTTTTATCACCGCGGAGTTGGGCTCATTTCGGTTAAACCCCCATAACCAACCCCACCTTTCCGAGTGAGCCCCTGTACCTGTCTGGCTGCCAGACGGAGAGACGGCAACCTTCATGGCCAGCCCGAAGGAGCCCCGGTACGACGTGCTGTCCCGCACAACGAACGTGCCTGGCTCCTTGTTCTTCAGCAGCTGGATTGCTGTCAAAGCACAGCGGGGGCTCAGCCAAGCAAAACAGGTGGGACCCCCCCGCCCCGCTCTGCGCGCCCTGCCGATGCTCTCGCGGGGCTCGTTCCTTGGCAGCCGCCAGAAGGAATCCGCCGTGCTGGTGCTCAGCAGGCAGAAGGGCCAGGCAGGTTCCTCCGGACATGAGGGGCACGGAGGGGGGTTCTGAGCCTCCCACCTAGACCCATCCGCGGCTCTCTCCGTGCCCAGCACCTCCCAGTACAGTTGGAGTTCATCTCCGAGCCACCGCAGGGCGAGAGCTGAACTCCTGTGCGCAAAGCCCGGCCCAGGGACCACTCCTGCAGCCCCGCTGGGTGCAGGGTTGTCCCGGACACGTTGCCTCACCTTGGTCCCTGGTTATGCTCGGCTTGAACCAGTATTTTGACGTGTCCATCACAAACTTCATGGTTGGCTGGCCAACCCTGAGGGGACCTGCAAGAGGTGTGAGGCAGAGCTGGGGACCCAAAAGACCTTTGCAGCAGGCACCACTGAGAAGAGCAGAGCCCTGCAGACAGATTTCTCTCTCAAGCTGGCCAGGGCTGAAGCGGATTTTCATCCTTTTGGTCAGAGCTTCCTCCCTGCTCCTCAGAATGATTCATTTCCACATAATTATCCTTGGCAGGCCATGATGGAGCGTGGAGAGGCAGCAGATGAAATCCCCTGGCCGTACCAGGCTGCCCAGCCCTGCAGAGGTCAGCTGGACCATGAGGATTTACACCAGCTGAGGATCTGACCTGCAAAGCTCTCCTGCTTTTCCCATGAGAATCCCAATTAAGCCCCTCTGCCCTGAGAGCTGCCTCTGCTAATCTCCAGAGCACAACAGCTCTATTGTCTGCCCTTGAATGAGGGACCTTATAAAGCTCGGTATCTTTAGATGTCCTCCAGAGCAAACAGGAACCCCAACCCCTCCTTCCCACCCGTTCCGGGCCCACAGTCAAGTATGAAATGACAGAATTAGGGTCCTCGTTCTCCGTTGCTATAAATAAGTGCATCTGCATCTCCTCCAGTGAGACCAGAGCATTTCTGCCCGCTGAGTGCGTTCCCCACGGTGCCGGTGGGAGAAACACCACGGCTGATGCAGGGTCACCAGCCAAGAGCTGGAGACTGCCAGAGCCCAGCGACCCTGCGCAGATACTTTGAGGCTCTCCAGCGAGGACCTCGTGTCCTTCGTGTCTATCACCCACAGATGAACCAGAGTGGAATTCAGCGTTCATCCCCCTTTCCTGGCAGCTTTAGGGCTCCTCTCCCCTGCCAGAGCTGCCCTATGGCAGGGGGTGACTTACTGTCGGTGACGCAGGAGAGCGCTGGCGCCGACAGCGCGTTGTTCAGGCCACCGAGCCCCGAGGCCAGGCTGCGGCTGGGAGCGAAGGTCTGCTTGGCAGAGGCCGGGGAGGCTGCAGTCAGCTGGGGGGACGCATCGCCTTGTTCCAGGCACCCGTTCACCAGCAGCACTGGGATGTCGGCTGCAGAGTTGAGGATGGAGGGGGGGCAGCTGCTCGCCTGTCCCTTCTGGGACAGGCCGGCGCTGGTTTTGGTAAAGCAGGCTGCGCTGGGCTGGTGGGAACCCAGGCTGAAAGCTTCTCCACTGGCAGACCTGATGCCAGGGGAAGGTGGCTGGGGGCTGCCCACGGAGCCGGCAGGGGATGGGCAGGCGGCATCGGAGTCGTCGTTGTGGAGCGAGTGGGTGCTGCTGCAAGAGGGAGACAGAGTGACGGCGATCAGGAGGGGCTGCTGAGCCGGGATGCGATGCACGGACCAGCCCAGAGAACACACACCAGTCCTGCTGGGTATCAACTCCCACCCCGAGCGAGAAGGTCTTGGACAATGGGACTTGGGTACCAGCCCTGTGCCCCTTCCATCCCCATCGCCGGCCCGGGACAGGGCCACGAGGCTGCACTCACCTCCCAAAGACGTAGCTGGTGTCTGAGCCAGGGCTCATGGAGAGCACGGAGACCCCGCTGGTCCTCTGCTGAGCTCTGACCACGTGCATGGGCTTCAGCAAATTGTCAAAGCCTGGTGAGGTGCTGAGAGTGCTGGGGCCGTAGGAGATGCTGTCCTTCTGGCCGGCTGCGCCGTGCAGGGGCACAGCGATGCTCTCGGAGGCTTTGCTGCAGGTCTGGAAGGCAGTGCAGCCCGGAGGGGCCAACTGGGGACTCTCGGGTCCTGCTGGGCTGGAGAAAACCACGCTGCCATTCGTGTAGCTGCCTCTGGGTGCCCCTTTTTGGAGCAAGAAGCTGTTGCTCTGGGGAAACCTGGAGAAGGGGCAGGGGGAGCCCTGCAGCACCTCGGTACCCTTGGCTCTGGCTGGCGTCATCTCGATGTACTTAATGTCTGGAGGCAGAAAGAGGAGGTTGTTACCGATTCAGTGCTCAAGTACGGTTCGTTAGCTAAGGTCTGCGGGGCACACACATCTCTGTTCATCTCACTATTAATTTTGGCCCCAGCTCACAAGCCCCAGGGGGTGCTGGTGTGCTGCTCCCCCTCCAGTGCCGCGCACCGCAGGGCAGCCTCTGTGGGAGGCACAGACCAACGCTGGCCTTCGCCGAGACCTGCTGGGGGACGATCTCTGTCCCGACACCCAGCCAGGGCGTCCCACCCAGGCGCAGGCGGGCTGCAGGACGGGTTACGTGCGGTCACGTCTGCCCGCACAGCCCCCCCTTGCCGGGACCGCACGCCGGCACTTGCTGAGACCTGCCGCGAGCAGCGGGTGTTTCCTCCGGCAGCCGCTCCGTTTGTACCTGACTCAAGAGAAAAATATGTGGCTGCTCCCCGGGATGACATCAGGCTCGGGGGGTGCCTGTCCTGCCTGGCTCTGCTCACCTGTGGAAGGCTCAAAACTTCAGTACGCGGAGGAGACGGACGGATGGACAGGCGTCTCCTAGCCCCTCTGCTTGCCCTTCTTTAAAAGGTAACACATCCGATGGAGCATCACTCGCTCCAAGACCTTCAGCGAAAGCTCACAGCCAGGACAAGGGGATGCCCGGCTCCTGCGCCCTGACGCATGGCAGTCACTGGGTGCGCTGAGCCCCACGGCGAGCAGAGCCCTGCTGCACACTATTTCAGCAAGTGCCCCCCGCCAGGCACCTCTGTGCATCGCCAGGGCTTCGGACTGCTTTGTGCATACAGCCGAAAGGAGAGAAGCTAAACTAAGCCACCGGCCACCGTAAATATAACAGCAGCCGCCCCCAGCAAGGGGCTGCTCCTCGAAGGTGACGTGGTTCTGAGGGCTTGGGTCTCACTCCAGGCTCTGGAGGTTGTGCTCAGGCTCGTTGCTTTAAGCTGAGAGGAAAACACCACGAATGGTTCGGGGCTCCCTGCAAACCTACAATTCCACCTACATTTCCTTTTGTTTCCTTGAACAAGGCTGTCCCTTCTGGCTGAGCTAGAAGGGGCCTTTTAGCAAGAGACGCTCAGCCTGGGTTTAAGGGCTCGCAGCGAGGGCGAACGCACCGCCTGCCGAGGGACGCTGCTCCCCTGGTGAATCACGTCCCTGCTGGAGGCGCGTGCCTCCCGTCTGGTCTGAACGTGCCCAGCTTTGTTCTCAGCTCCTGGATCTCGCTCTGCCGTGGGGTTCAGGACGGCTCCTCGCGCCCTTTCTGAACGGTGTTTCTTGAAGAGAAAAACCTTTTTGCCGCAGCACTGACGAACTGCTCTTAAGAGCCCTGCTCTTCCTTGCAGCTGGGTTTCTGTGCCTCGCTGCTGCCCAGGAGCCCGCAGGTCGGGGCTGCCCCGCGCTCCAGCTCGCCCAGCGCTGCAGCCGCAGCGTGCTGCAAGGAGCACCCGGAGCTGCGGGGCACGAAGCTGGGAGAGCAGGAAAAGCGCAGGTCTGCGCAGAAGCGTCTGCACCAGCATGCAAGCACGTACTGCAGGCTCCTGGCCGGACACTTTTTGTCAACGTCTCCCTCAAAAGGGGAAAAGAAATGAAGCTTTTCATCATCCTTTAAAGAAATAATAACTGGGACGCCTCCGCACACTGGGCTGGCGAGGTCCTGTGCCTCCTATTGAGGCTCCTGCTTATCAGGTGTGGCTAAACCTCAAATATTTGATCAGGATCTTGGCAAGTTTTTCAGCATCGAGGAGTGGCAAAAGTACCAGAAGCAGCAAGGCTGGCTGTCACGCAAGCTGCGAGGACTGCTCTCCTGTCCTCCAACAAGGGGCAAGCACCAGAGGCAATTAGCGACTGTTGTGAATTGGTCTCGTGTTGCTACAGCTTCTGTTACGGCAACTCTCCCGTGATGGAGAGGATAACAGCCCCCGTCGTGCTTCCCTCCAGACAAGAGCAAAGCCCCTCTCGTGTACCCTTGGGCACCGTCAGTCGCCTGCCAGCCCTTGCATCAACTGCCCGAGTTTTGCAGAGAACTGGCACCTCAGGCAGAAAGGAGGGCGCAGAAATCATTTAGGACGTGCAACGGGGAACCCTGCAGTCCTCCCCTGCCCGGCGGAGAGGAGGACACGGAGGCAAGGAACCCAGAGGGAAGGGTTCAGCAGCACACACGGGGGCAACGCGGGCGCTCCCCTGGCCGCCAGGGATGCAATGCAGCAGTGGGAAGCCTACGTAAAAGAGAGCTGCTAAAAGAAAATGAAAGCTGAAGTGAGGCTTTTCCCACCGAATTCAGGGCCAGAGTTCCAGATGTTCAGTCCCACACTTGGAGCCAGGTTTGCAAAGCCACCAGCACGCTACCTGCTGAGCCGCTCGGCAGCAGCCCGTGAGCGCCACGCCTAGCAGAGAGGCATCTCCATGTCTCCAAACGCTGGCTGGAGGAGCAAAGGGCTGAACGCGCCCTTTGTCACAGCACTCTATCTGCAAGGCCACCCCTTCTATCTCTGTGGAGTGGAAGATACAGTCTCTGGCTGCTCCAGGAACGCCCCAGCCCTGCACCATGCTCGCACCGTCGCAACCTCTGCACTCCTGAGCTCCAACTTATCGGCTGCCCCGGTCGTGCCACGGCCGCAGTTCAGTGCACTTGACGACATGCACCTTGTCGTCCCCCAGCCCCACCATCCTCATGCAGGAGTTCCCATGAGGGATCAGGGAGAACAGAATTTTTTCATGTCTTTAATATCCTGTCATTCGGCCTTTCTCTGGAATGAAGGCTGCAGACAGATTTTCAAAGTATTTTGGCATCTCCAGATGCGGCTAGGCAATAAGGCTTCTAGAGGCGGCCAGACTGTATCTTTAGGCGCTGAAACACATCCCAGACACGTGCTCCAGCAGCCGGTACACCAGAACGTGTGCAGCAGCATGCAGCACGCTGCCTGCTTCTGTTACCTCGTGCTGACCGGCTAACACACTGCGGAGGGGACACAGGCAAGAGCCTTGGATCAGAAGCAGCACACACAGCACAGCTCTGGATGGCGGGGATGACGGTGCTGTGTTGCAAAAGAGTTGACGTTCAGCACCCAGGCATGAGAGCAGAAAGAGGGGGGTGGTATGTGCTGCCGCTGTTCTGCATCGTGCATGCCAGGTATGCTGCTGGAGGAGTGCACAAGCCCTGGAAAAGGAATTTCCCTGGCAAAACGATGAGGAACGTTAAAATTGGATGGTTGTGTAACGATCAGTACCTTAGCCTGGGGCTTTGGAAATCTGGCTTCAAATCCTTGTGTTCCACAGGTCAAGTGTGACCCAGGGAAAGGCTCCGCTGCCCTCCCGTAGAAGCGGGGCTCTGCTGCGAGGTCAGGCACGTACAGACGCCACCTCCCGCGGTCAGTGCCTGTCTCTGGTCACTGATGGCAGTAACCGATGGCTTTCTGAGAGCTACAAGTCTCGTTTCTCATGAGAAATGCTTTCTCCAAACACAGGGAAACAAATGTCAGCTTGGATTAAAGGCTGTTCTCCCCCGTTTCTGTTGGGTCCTGTTGAGCTAGCTGGACGAGAAACGTTTCAGAAGCAACCAGACCTAAGCAGGCTCATTGGGCAGAGCCTGGGTGCCCAGCCTGTTCTCCTCCTCCTTTATATCAGGCCCTGACGCCGGGATGCAGCACACCCACGCAACGCTGATCCCTCTGGGGACGGTGGGGCCGTCACCATGCCCCGTGGCCAGCCCTTCCCACGGACCCCATCCTGCCCGCAGCCCTGGGCCTCCACTCTGCCCCTTGCAGTGGCTCTCGCGAGGCCTGAGCCCCGCGGCCCCTCTGCACCAGCAGCACCTTTTGCCTCACCTATTGCCTCCGGGTCGTGTTTCTTGGTGGCGAGGGCATCACCCTGAGAAGCGGGCTGGGCCACGTCCTTCACCGGCTTGCACGTGAGCAGCTGAAAGGTCGGATCGATCTCTAGGATCAGCTGGTTGAGGCGCTCTATTGAGATGTCCAAGGTAGGAGACACGAGGTCCGCATCCGGCTCCGTGCCGGTGTCCTCCTGCTGCTGCGGCTGGCGAGGGATGCCGGCTCGCTCCGGAGAGGTGTCCCGCTGCCCCTGAGCGTGAGCTGCCGCTTGCTCAAGCACGGGGCGGGCTCCGTACAGCTCCCCGCGAGGCAGCAAGCGTGCCTTGGCGCACCCCATCGCGCTGGGGTCAGCCCAGCTGCCCGTCGAGTAGTAGGAGCACTGCACCGGCAGCGCGGAGCAGCCCGCGTACCCCGCGGCGTGCAGGCGCTTGCTTTCCTCCTGCGAGGGGACATGCACGGTCTGTCCAACGCGCAGCACGTGGTTTTGGATGACCTGCGACATGGCTCCGCGTTGCAGTTTGGCAGCTTTGAGTCCCAGGGAAGCCTCCTCCTGCTCCTCCTCCGCTACGTCCCCAAGCTCGGGGTGCGCTTGCCACGTGCCCGTCTCCCCCAGGAACCTCAGGGCTCTCCTTCAGCCCAGCGTCTCCAGCAGAAGAAGAATCTGAGGAATGCAGAGAGAAGAGCGGTTACACAAGGCATGCCCAGGGCAGGAGCCGACTTCAGCGGAAAAGTCTATAAAAGCGGGGATTTGGAGGGCAAACCTGGAATCCAGCTCGCAGGAAAACAAGTTATCCTGTTCTCGCTTTCCCACTCCCTTCCAGCCCTCTGCTCCCAGTGTCACAGCACGTTTGGGCAAGCGCAAGGAGGATTAATTTGCAACAGTTTTTCAGGATTCAGTGGCCTAAAAAAACGCCTTCTGCTTTAGCTGCGCGGCGCTTGTTTTCTGGGTGAGGAATGAAACGCGGCGTCAGCCCAGCAGCCTCTGCGTGGGATCCCGGCTCTCGGAAGCCATCTGAAGCAGTGAGGGCAGCGGGCGAACCCGTGGCCACACCAGATGGGCTCGCAGTGGGCCAGCGGGATGGCACCGCCTGCCAAAGCGATGTTCTGTGAGCAGGCGTGAATTGAATCCGCGGGCTTATTTTGCTGGTGCGACGCGAGCTGAGCCCCGGAGGGCTGCGTGTGGGGCTGCTTTCTCAGCCAAGGTGCTGTTCTGGGATTGTTTGCTATTACATTTTGATTACTCTCTGGCCTCGCTTTAGATTGATTTTTTTTTTTTATTTCACCATTCAGCAAAACTCACTGCCACCAGATGTGCTGGGGGAACCTCATTCATTTGTCTCAGGATGAGAAAACCCGTCCAGCTCCCTCCGTCCCCACCACAGCAGCCGCAAGGCAGCGCATTGGCGCTCAGTGACACAGAAGCTGAGCAAATTCCCTGTGCCTCCAGGTACCTGCCCGGCCTCTCCGATCCTTGGGAAGGGCAGCGCCGGCGGGGACTGTGGGATGTCCAGAGAGGCAGACCAAACATCACTGAAACGAGTTATCCCTGCAGCTCTGGGCTCTCCCCATCATATGCTGTGTGGATCTGGCGTGCGATGCATGCAAACAGTGGGCTGTACCTCTTAAAATATTTGCCCTTTCAGTCTTGAATGACTGACTAATTTGCTTGGCTATCTCGGATTGATTAATGGTGGAGTCAGAGGATTAAGAACGAGACACATCGCTGCTGGGCAGCTCGTGGGCGGGGGACGCCGCGCTCGCCCGCTCCGTCATGTCTGGCAGGCGGTGACTAACTGCCACGCAGGGCGCTGAGTGCTCTGACGGAGATGGGACTTGAGCGGGCTTTGCCCTCTGTGAGTTGTACAGCCTCGCAGGAGCCTATCCTGGCCGAGTACGTAGACACCCCGAATAGCACGGGCTTACCGAGAGCAGCGAATGAGAAGTAAAACATTGCTGCTGCCTGTTGCTGCTGACAGTGCAGGGCACCCACGTCAGCTGTCGTGACTCACACCGGTTACTGCTCTCAGAAGAGCTGGGAGAGGTTTTTAAGGACTGCAGAAGGGAATAAATACTTCAGACCCATGTAGCCTCCTCCTAGCCCGCACCCGCGGTGTGTCCCGAGCCTCCGATAGATCGGATCTGCAGGACTGAGAGGCTGGTCAGGAGAAAGGCTGAGGCGCAGCAAGACCCGTGCTGCAGAAAGCAGAGCGCTGCTGGGAGGCAGCTGTTGTGCCTTTAATTACGAATTAGACACGTAGCGTCTCTGAACTGTAACCATCAGTGCTCTAACACTACAGGCTTCCCAGCCAGCCCTGCCACCGCCAGCACTGCTGAATTTCTCTTCCTCAGCATCGCTGGGCTCAAACCTGGGGGCACGGAGGGTGCAGAAGGGGCTGGGACCAGAGCCTCCCGTCCCCACAGGCCGGGCTGCCTGGCCCCGGGCGCTGCCTCTGCTCCGTGCATTGGGTTTATTGCCAGCGAGCAGCCTGCCCACTTCTCGCTTCCTGGCCCAGAGCACGTATTTGCCGTGACACCACGGGCATGCGAAGTGCAGCACGGTGCAGGGCTGGGAGGGAGTATTTGTTAAATTAAAAAAAAAAAAAAAAAGAGTCATTCCAGGTCAAAAACACAAGCTCAGTGGAGTGAAAATTGGATTCTCCCCTAGGGAGAAGAGCTGCCTGGCTCCAGTCAGCGTCCGCAAGACAAAGCTGGTTTTAATTTAAGTAGGTACAGAAATAACGTGCAGTATGCATTAACCAGGACCATCAGGGGGCTCCAGGAGCATGCACGCAACAGCTTCCCTCCTCTCTTGTACTCCTGCCCTGAGTTTTTGATCTTTCCTGTGCCTGATGCTGCCAAAATTAACCTCCAAACCACATTTCTCCTCCCTCCCCTTCCCTCTGTTAAAGCGAGAGGTCGCCCAGGCTCCTCACAAGAATCTGGAGCCTCAGTTGCAGGCTGCTCTGCTGGGAGGAAGGAAGGAGGAGAAAGGCTGGGGCGAAGGAGGTTGATCACTGTGGTTGGTGGCCACCAGAGAGCCAGAGCTGCCTGCAGGCACCAGGACTTTCCAGGAGCAACCCAAAATGCCGGTGCTGCCGTGCACAGCCCCGGGGGGAGCCCATCGCGCGGCCCCGGGCAGGGCTCGGCTGCTTCCCGGCGGCTGGGAGGGTTCGCTGGCTGCACAGAACCGCTGGGGGAAGGAACGCTGATGTTTGAGCTAGAACAAGGCTAGCGCAAGAGGAAATGGAAATAAGCTCGCCGTGAACACATCTAGGATGGAAATGACAGAGCTTCTACTTCTGGGAACTGTGGAACAGAATTCCCCTGCGGCGGAGGGGAGAAGCCACAGGGTCTGGGTGCAGATGGACGTGCTTACACGGGCTCCGTGGCACCAGAGCCCCGTCCTGCCCTCGGCCCCAGCCCAGCCTCGGCAGCTCCCGGAGCCCGGGTGAATGCTGAGCTCCCAGACCCAAAAATGAGCCGGTCTCGGGGTGTGGGGACAGGGACCGGAGCCACCCGTGGGGCTGCGGGATGGGGCAGGGTTTGGATGGCGCAGCCGAGCAGGGTGCCCTTGGTCAGGGCTACACCAGGCACACCCCAGCTGTGAGACAGCGCCCTGCACGTGGCCGGCACACCGCCCGCGGGCACCGCAGCCGTTTCCATTCCCCAAACGTGCCCAGCCAGGCTGCGGCCACCACGTGGAGCAGAGCCCCATGTGCCCTGCACGCAGCAGAGTCCCTCCCCGCAGAGCCCCATCCTGGTCAGTCCGTGGGAGCAGAGCGAGCTCCGTGGGGACGTCCAGTGCATGCCGTGTCCATCCTGGCCCCGCGGCTGGGCTGGTTCTCCCCAAGACCACAGCAGATCAGGCAACGTAACAGCGACGCCAAAAGCACATGTGCAGCCCTGGATGTCCCAGCATGGTTATTTGGAGCTGGGACACACGAGCCAGGACGTGGAGCAGTTCCCTGTCTAAGCAGAGACCCCAAACAGCACACCAGCTGCCAAGTCTGGGTTGTTTTTCCTTGTCAGGAGGTTCCCGGGGCTCACATGTCAACAAGCCTGCTACACGTCTGCTCACCAGGAAGAGCAGAAGGAGCTGCTGGGACACCCAGGACCTACAGAGCTCATTACACCCGGCTTAATCATTATGAGGGCTGCTCGGTGACTTGCCCAGATTAGCAGGGCGTGCTGATGAGGTTGAGGAAAACAGTCGCCATGGTTATGCCGTGTTTTGCCTGCAGAGCACAGAGAGCAGCGGTATCAGACAGCAAATATGAACGTGCCTCCAGCTGCAGGGGGTCCGACACCTCGGCAGGAGGCAGCCGGTGCCCGAGGAGGGGCAACTCACCCCATCTAGGAGGGAGCTGGGGCGGCTGCCAGCTACGCCCTCCTCCTTCCTTGCTCAAACAAGAACGATTAGGAAGTTCAGCAGCAAAAATTAAAAAAGGCTCTGTGAAAGCCCAGGCAGCGCCTGGCGTTGGATCAGCCCTGGAGCCCCGCGATGGGTCCGGCATCTGCGTGACCATTGCCAAGGCAGGGGGTCTCGCTCCAACGCGACCCCGCAGCGGGAGCCACCCGCCCGCGAACAACCCAAACGCGTCGCGGCTTCAGCAGCGTTTCAGATTTCTGGAAGGGCCTCCAGGGTGTTGGATGAGGAGGGTTGTTGGCAGTGTCAAAATTGCTGCTCCAATAGCTGCCCCCCCACACTGCCAGGCTCCCTCCTCCTCTCCCAGGAAGGCTCCTTCCCCCTTGGCAAGGGTGCGGGAGGAGCAGCAGAGCTGCTGCCCGGTCCCTGGGTGCGTTTGCCCCCAGCTCTCAGCAGGGCTCGCAGTGGGCACAGGCAGCTCGGGGAGGAGGCAGCAGGGACAGCATCGCAGGAGGAGGGCGTCTGTCCAAAAATAGACCACGTTGTCTAATCCTAGGAATGTTTGGGATGAATTACAGGAACTTGAGACTTTCTAGACACACTAACAAGCTCCTCGGAGGAGCAGCCTGGATTTTTCCCTCCTGAGACCACGGGCAGGTCTCCCTGCAGTCCCCTGGTGGGCTGCATTAAGCAACAAAAGCTGCAGTACTAGGGAGGCTGCTTCCCTGCGTTTCGGAGGTGCTAAGGGAAGGGGCAGGATGGGAACTGCTGCACAGTGGGCTCTGCAGAGCTTGGAGCACTTCAGAAGGACGCTGTACGCCTGCGCTCCCCCTGCGCATGTCCCAGCGGATGTACAGCCCTGCATCCTTTGGCCTCGAGGCAAAGCCACACTCTAGAGCCCCCAGGTACCACCCTGTGCTTTGCCCTGGGCTCACACTCATCCAAGGGTTTGCAGCCTTGCGAAGCAGCAGACCACGCTCCATGCTCTTCTCTTGGGCCCAGGGACAAACAGCCCCCGTGCCCCGGGGGTAGGACGGGATGCTCGCCCTCCCTGCGTCAGACCTCCCACCCATCGCCTACGCAGACAGTGGTGTGACCTGCAGCACAGCTTCCATGCAACCGCCCCGATGCTCTGCTCTTATGCAAGGACGGATCCTCAGGACGCTGGTTCTGGTTTAAGAGCATCTCTCAATACCAACCTCAGCTGTGATGCTTTGACCTTGCTGACTTTCAGTGGCTAAGAAAGCACAGCAGTGCGTAACCTTGACTCACGCACAGCTAGCTGATTTTCCTCCTGAGCCCGGTACAAACCGCCGCCTCCAGCCAGCCAGATTCTTTGTACCGTGTGGCATTTTTATTGCCTTGAACTCTCACCACCACCACACCGCAGTCTCTCACCGAAAAGCGGGGTGCACGCACACCATCACAGCCTCACTTCTACAGGCTGCAGTGACTTTGGGCAGAGGGAACGGAGTGTTGCCCACCGCTTGCACAAGCACCGTCAACAACCACCACTGGAAACCTTAAACAGCCTTCAAACTCCGGGTGAATAGGGAGGGTAATTGCTAACAAAATCAAACCCGTAGATTACTGATAAAAGTCCAAACCTTCGCCTGAGCACCAAGCACAAACCCATGCCATCTCTAACACCACACCCAGCAGCCCTCCCCACCCAGGACGAGCTCTGCCTGGGCTCTGCCAGCGGGTGCTGTTCGGGCAGGAGCAACCATGTCTCAGCTTATCTGAGATCTCTGCAGGAGATTTCTCCAAAGGCACAACAGTAATCATCAGCTACATGCAAAGCAGCAGCAGGAGGAAGAGAAGTGATGGAAGAGAAGAGAGGAACCGATACAACCCGCAAACAACGTTAGCATGGAAGACTGAAGGGAAGAAAGGACCTGAAAAACACACGCGGAAGGCAGAGGTGCCCCTTGAAGCCAGCTCTCGGCAGGTACCTGCGCTGCAGCTGCTTGTCCCCTCTCCTGCACACAGCTCTTGCTGCAGCACCTCCCGCACCACCTTGATCTCACAAAAGCAGCCCAAGGGTGAGTCTGCGCAAGGACCCGCTCCCCCGCGAGCCTTGGCTTTAAGGGAGCCGGGTCCCTCCCAGCTGGGCTGAGCTTCGCTGGGCGCGGCGGGGCTGGGGCCAGGTGTGATGCAAGAGGGAAGACCCAGGGCACAAGGCAGCAGCGCCGGGCTGCGCCCGCTGCGTGTGGCACCGGGTGGCCGAAGGCAAGGAGCCCGCAGCCCGGCTGGGGTTGCCCCTCTGCTCCCCTCCAGCCGGGGGCACCCCCAGGCTGGCTGCGGGGAGGAGAGGTGGAAGAGGTTACACCTTGGCCCTTCGTTACCACCTCTGTGGCAAAGGTGCTGTGTTTACAAGTGAGACTTGTCCAATTTGGTGCAAAGGGAAACAGACGATCTCCCATCATGTAGCAATAAACTTCTCGGGCTGCCTGATATTAAAAAAGCCCAGGTCTGCCCACACCCTCAGAGCAATCGTCTGACTTGAGCTTTATAGGGAGCAGATTAAAATATATATATATATATAAAGGCAACTGTGTCTCCAGCTCGTGTTTGCACAGCGTCCCGTTCAAAGTAGTCAGGCGTGACTGCTGCATTTAGCAATCCCGTAAAGGGAATGGATGATAATGAATAATCCCCACGGGTCTTTTTGGATTGCTGTGCATTTTGGCTCAAGGGCTTCTCCCAGTTTCAGTGGGCATAGAGCCACACAGCAACCTTTAAAACCATATATCCAAAACACCTTTCTTCAAGGAAACTGCCTATTCTGCTGCCCATAAATTCTTTCAGCTTGCCACAACATTGCCACACCGCTAAGGGACCCTTTGAAATGTCTGATTTTATCAGGAAACACACCATAAAAATTCCCTCCCTTTTAATTCCTTGAACTCACTTTACAATCTTTCCGGCATTTTATTTATTATCGGCATTTGTTTTTTCCTGGCTTTACATCCCTGGGTAAACAGCGCTCCACGCTGCCAGCACAGCCCCTTCCTCCTGTAACGGCCGTGGGATTGCAGCGGGGAGCGGCCTCCCGGCAGCTTTCCTTTTCCTGGCTTTGCAGCTCTGGAGGACCGCGCTGCTTGCAGGAGCTCCAGACGCTGCAGAAAGGGAAAGCCCCGGGGCCGTGGGGGCAGAGGAAGGGCTCTGGCAGTGGAGCAAGGTGCTGCTACGTGCTGGTCCATGGCTTGCAGCCTGCGCTCAGAGGGCACCCGGGCTTTGGTGACATTCTTCTGCAGAGTTTGCAACCCAGGTTAAGCTCAGCCCTTTGTGAGCAGCCTAAAATGCCTTGTTCAGGGTTAAGCACCTCCTTTGGGAAAACGGGACAGCGGTGTGTGAATCCAAGAGCAAGCCTGCCCTGCACTGCCCTGTCCGACTGCGCCCAGCTTCGGCGAGGAGCCAGCTCCTGCCTCCTCCAAAAGAAAGTGGCCATCAGACCAAGCAACCACAGTGCTGGGCTGGCGCCCACGAAACGAGCCTGCTTCCATCACACTGACACCTTTCGCTAAAGTCAACTTGCTCAGCAGTAAATAAATGCAAAGCCGTTTGCTGTGCTTTAAGCCCCCGTCCATTTGCCCCACGCCTCTCTGTCCCAGAGTGATGCAATTCTTCCTCAGTGGGTAGTGGGTTGTTACTGCTACTGGCACTTCTAAAGCTGAATTGAAATCCTGTGTTGCTTTTTTAATGTTGCTTTCAGCCCGCAACACAGACGTTCACGACTCAGTGCCTTTCCATTCCCATTGTGTAAGGCGCTCCGAGATGTCCTGGAGGGGCCAGTTGCTATAGAAAAAGGCTTGTTTTGCTGCAGCACTCGGAAAATCCTCCCTGAATGCTGGAGCAAACACGAGCGTGGAGATATTGCAAGACCCCTCAGGAAAAAAAAACAAACATTTTCCTTTGGCTTTGATTTTGCTGGTTTTGCAGTGAAGCCAAGATGTTCCGTGGCTCTTTCGCCAAGCCATTATGTCTTCTTCGCCCTCTCTGTATGCGGGGAAGAGTAACAGGAAAGAATTAATGAGGTGGACAGAGCACTCGTGGAGAATATTTTACACTGTCCCCGCTAGATGAATAAACACCCCGTGTTGCACAGGTGTAAAAACCTGCTTGCATTAGGGCTCTTACCCTAATTACAAGCCAGGTTAAGGTGAATTTACTCAGGATGTTTTGTGTTCAAGCAGGAAAGCCTGTGAGAGAACCACAGATTGACCTCTCCAACAGAAGCAGGCTGCAAAAATACTGAGAATTTGTTTCAGCAACAAGAGACGCAGACATCCATACACTCAGGAACATGTAGGTTTTATAAATGCATGGTTACATCTTTCTGGAATTTGAACAAAATAAACACAGATATCAATGAGCTGACCGCACAGAAGAGAGCCTTTTCAAAGGAACAAATATTGGTTATAAATAAGACTTGGGAACGCTTCCCTGGAATTCACATGTGCAAATGCGGAGAAAAGGTTAAAAGATCTCACTATTTGCCACCTCTGCTTGGAGCTGAACATTTTTCTTGCACAACAAGAAGCCACAGAGCACCTCTGAGGGACAACAGGGGAGCTCTGCTGCATGTCCTGGTGTTACGTGCTGAGACCACCTCCCTCTGCGGGCTGCAGAGAACCTTGCAGAAGTCCGACACGCAAGAAGAATCACAGAATCCCAGAACGGCTGAGGTTGGAGGCACCTCCGGGTCCGTCTGGTCCCACCCCTGCTCCAGCAGAGCCACCCAGAGCAGGGTGCCCAGGACCAAGTCCAGGCAGCTTTTGGAGATCTCCAAGGAGGAGACTCCACCACCTCCCTGGGCAACCTCTGCCAAGGCTCCATCACTTGCACAGCACAAAGTGCTTCCTGATGTTTAGACGGAACTTCTTGGGCTCCAATTTGTCCCCAGTGCCTCTGGTCCTGCCACTGGGCACCCCTGGAAAGAGCCTGGCTCCATCCTCTTAGCACCTTCCCTTCAAGAAGCGAAGTGGCTCCATGCCCAACGCAGCAGAAGCGACACTGGGAGTCGACAGAGCAGGGAATCCGGGCAGGAAACCACCTGCTGCTATCCGGGGCCTTCAAAATTGAAGGAATCGCGACGAGCCCTGCAATGCCCGCCTGAGGAAGCCGCAGCAATGCCGAGCACAGAGCGTCCAATGCTATTTGTGACGGCACGAGCCGGCAGCGGGGGGGACCCCGGCCTGGCAGTGGGTGCCCCCCGGGGCAGGGGCAGCCCCTCACAGCCCCGCTGAACCCCGGCGCTGCGGGGCTCGCTTCAGCAGCCACGTGCGCTGCCGAGACCTCGCCGCTTCCCAAGCCTCCGGCAGGTGAGTCACCCTCCTTCTTGGAACACCAAAACACATTTATTTACTCAGAACAGTGACGCAGCCCTTTGGATCCCCTGAGGGTACGTTAATCAGCCGCCTTTTACTGAAAAAGAACTTTTTGTTTTCTACACCTCGGAGGCAGATTTTCACAGACTGAGAACCCAAGCCTCCGCCGTGCCCAGGAGCACTGGCAAGGGTCAGGGACGCCCATGAGCCCACCAGGGGCAGGACCAGATCCCTCTGTCCCACCAGCAGCCGCATGCTCCGTGGTCCTTGAGCCTGCAGATGCATGCGCAGGAGGAAACCAAAGAGCGGCCACCGCAGCCGGAGCCACGGGCTGGGTTGCAGCGGAACTCCCTGCATCTGCCTCCGCACGCCGGTGATGCCGGCCGAGGGGAAAACCGCTGACGTCAACGGAGGAAGATGAGGTCCTGCTGCTGCCCTGCACGGGCAGGGCTGAGGCTCCAGCGGCAGGCGGCTCCCATCGGCCTCCTTCAGGGAATTACCTCACTGGGGAGGTGCAGCGTTGAGCAAAAGCCTTTTTTGTCCAGCCCAGGGTCACGCTGGTAGCTTACCACGTGCCAACTAGCTATGGACAAGCCCCAGACAGGACTGGCATCTACAGGCTCGCTGCCCCAGAGGGCACTGAGTATTTTGCTCAGCACGTCGCAGTTTCCTGAGCCACTGCTGCTCGGGATACACGGTTTTGATTTCTCAGGGGTGTTTTCTCAGAGGCTGGGGAAAATAAAGGCAGCAAAAGTGCACAGGGCAGCTCTCTGCAGCATGCGTCTGCTGCTTGCATTTTCCTCTCAAAATCGCAGAGTTAGAGACTGGATCCTTCTTTTCTCAACAGCAAGCTCTTCCTGAGGCAGCTTTCAACTCCTCATTTCCAGTGGGGAACCCTCACAGGGGGAATAAATGTCTCCATATTACTCCGGGAAGGTGTGCCACATGGTAGCACCTGGCCATCAGAAGCGATGTCATGATCTAAAATTTTCTTTAGAAAGATGCTTCCAGGATCCACCCCGGATAAAACTGTGAACAATGCCGCACTGATGTCTGACACTGCATGAATCATGGAGCCGGACGCCTGCTGCCTGGCTCAGCCCCAGAGACTTATTTCAGGTATGCTAAGCAACACCACCTCCTCTCTGCTCGTCATCACAGACCTGTGGTGGTCCTGGAGGCCACCTCTGCCAGCAGAGTCCTTCGGGACCCCCAGGCTGTTCGAGGGGGCTCTTGCAAGCTGGGGATCTCCTTTACTCAGCAAGGAGAGCCTGGCGCAAAGAACACAGACGGACACCTCCAAGGCGTTAGCGATGCTCAGGGAGTGCTTCCAGAGTCCCCCACGTGATCACAGGGCTGTGGAGATGCTGCCTGAAAAAAAACCACACTTGAAGCCATTCAATCCCAGGGATTTCCAGAGCAGACCGTCCTGGTCACTGCCTGCCCTAGTGCAGCAGAGGCAGTTTCATCTTTAAAAATACAAGCTGGTTCCAGCTCTCAGCTGGCTTCCAGCTCTCAGCTGGCTAGCCCTTTGGACCTGCGGATAATCCACCATGAGCCGCAGAGGCACGGAGCAGAGGAGCTGCTAGCACGAGCCACTGGAGAAACCAGAGCACGGCCAGCCACAAGGAATCAGGGTGAAACCTGCGGTCAGCTTGAGCTGCAGGCTCAGGGTCAACAGCTCACAGGCCACGGGTAGTTGCATGCAAGATTTTGGGATAGATGATGAGTTGGGCTGTTCATCCATCTGGACCTGCTGCAGGACCGCGCTATGTGCCCAGAGCCCGCGGATGGAGCGCAGAGCTGAGATGAAGGCATCGCACTTGTCTGCGTGCACGTGTTTGCGCTCCAGCAACCGCTCAGCAGAAGCATTTCTGCACACAGACAGCACTGCAAGAGAAACATCAGCCTCCGAGCTGTAGCTGCCAACAGCTTTCAACTAAATCATGGAGAAGTTTTCTTCTCCAGGGTGAGACATTTGCCTGAGGTCTCATGGCGGGTGGAAGAAGAGAAGGAAATTAAACCTAGCTCTTCCCACTCTGCCTGACCAGTGGACTATCTTTCAGAGCTGCATTTTAAGCTAACACCACCAATTTTCCCTTTTCCAGGAATGACACCACTGCAACCCCAAGGCAAGGAACTGTGAAACAGCTTTTGTCTTGGAGCTGGCGTCTCTGTTATCAAGGTGAAGCCAGTGAGAACACTTGCTTTCCACACTTGCTTTTCCTCTCTATAATCAGCATTGTTTGCTCATGCTGCAGCGCCCCAAGCCAGCAACTGATAGGGATTGGCAATTCAAGTGAATTGCACCCGTATTTGCTCAACAGAAAAACCTGAAAGCCCTACTGCAGCAGGGATAGGGAGAGGGTTTTGGGCACAGCCCGCAACGTTCATTACAGCTCTTATTGATAATAGCACGGGTGAGCAGGAACGAAAGTGGTGACGGCACAGGAAGGGGAAAGGTAGAGCCAAAACGTACGGAGGGCCTCCGGATGGGTGCAGCAGCAAAGGGCTAGAGAAGAATAGGCTGATTATTGTGGGTTTACTGGGATAAAGTGGGCAAGGATAGTGAGACAGGGAGAATCAGTCGGTGCTGGAAGGCTGCACGGGCTGTGCTGAGGGCACGCAGCTACCTCTCTGCAGCTGTGCACTAAGGGGCGCATGCACGTTTTTCATCTGTTTTCAGTGGATTTCACTCACGGAAATCTGTAGAAGCCATCGAGCACTCCCTCAGCAGCTGTTCCCAGATCTCCCCAGCAGAAGAGCTGAGATCGCCTTAGGGATCCGTCCCCCACGTGGAGCCACGCGCTGGTCGCGCACAAAGGGCTCAAGCACTACCTGGCGAGCGGCATCTCCCGCTCAGATCCCCCATGGCCTGGGCACACATCGCTGCGTTGGGACTTCACGAGGGGCTTGCTTTGCCTTTGTCTGCAGCCCAGGGAGGCAGCCAGGGTGGGCTCCTGGGTGGCTCGCATTCCAGGGGACCCAGAGACAATGAAACCATGGTTTGCTTGCCTGGAAGCATTGCAATGGGCTGACTCACAGCTGCTGACACTTGTCACGCTGAAAGCATTTCGATATTTATGGCAGGCTACTCACATCCGCAGCGCAGGGCACAGCAGGGCCAGATGCTCCGCGTGCTTTCTCCGTGCCTCCGTCCTGGCCTGCAGTGCCCTTTGCCTGCCTGCTCGTGAGGTGGCATGGCCGCAACGCTTATGGACCGGCATCGCACCTGCCCTGCTCCAGGCCGTGCCACTTCTCAGCGAGAGGCATCTCTTTGTCCTGGCCGAAGCCCTCAACACAAGGGCAGTCCGTTCTGTCCCGCGTGGTCCAGCCCTACTTTCTTTTCAGGCTTTGCCCTTGGCACAGCGATGCCAAGGGGTCTCTCACTGGGATGGCCGGGCCACGGCAGCTCCCTAATAACCTGCTAGCACAGACGAGAGCAAAGCACTAGTGCCCCGAGCCCCCCTTTGCAAGGCAAGCTAACACCAGACACCATTTTGGGCAAAATCTCCTGGTTGTGATGTGGGGAAACCCATCACTCCTTCTCTCTCAAGTACTTGCCTCTGTTATTGTTCAAGTCTGCAGGAAAAGGAAGAAGAGGCCCCCACGGTTCCTTCCTGCACGGAGACGTGGCCCACGTACAGGCAGGGCAGGTTCGGTGGCAGAGCCGGGCTCCTCCGCATGCTGGGCTGTGCTGCGAGCAGCAGCTCCAGCCTCCAGGGCTGCCAGGACAACACCTTGCACCAGCGCTAAATTCACTTCTGGGCTGAAGGAGAGGAAGCTGCTAATGGACGCTAATGGGGTTGTAGTGATTCTCCTGGGACGGAGATGAGCTGTCTTGAAGAGAGAAGGACCAGTGAGCAGATCACTAACACCTCCACAGTTGTTCTCGCTGTCGCTCTCAGACATCCCCTGGGGTCACAGCTTCAGCAAAAAGATTTGCAGTTCCACACATGACCACCAAGGGAGGGAAGATGGGAAATCTGGGAGCCAGTGGCACCAGCTCGGAGAACTTCGGGTATCTCACGTCCTGCCTCGCCAGCTCTGCCAGACGACACCGGCATCCTCCTCTGCAAAGGAGCTCTTCGGTGAGCACCCTTGCTGGAGATGGGTCCTGGCAGCAGGGAATGGGCCCAAGCCGTGTGCCAGGCACAACATGCTGGCCTCTTTAGCTTTTATTTTGCCATCAGAAATTTTCAGCGCTTTTCTCATGACACTGACAAAGATGTGACATGGGAAAACAAACCAAACCAAAAAGATGTTTAGCATTTACAAGGCCAAGACAGCTTGCCTCTGGTTTTGTTCCCTCGTATGTTTGTGAATTAGCACTTGCTTGCCCATGTTTTCTCTCTCTCCTGCCTGTAACTGTGGATAACCCACGATGTTACAGCTCACAGCACAAGGAAAGAATTGGCTCCTAGACCTCAGCCAAGAAACAAATGGCTTCAAACTACAGTGCCCTTCTAGTGCACTGAAGGCAGGTCACGGTCTATTTATTCATTTTAACAGCAGAAATGCTGCATTACTACTTCCTTTCCTGTTAATCTAAGTGCCACAGTTCTGTGCTACAGTTGTGTGCCAGCAAAACAGGCATGAGAATGAGCTCATGACATTGGAAGTGCATGCCCAGGCTGTGCACAATTCCAAGCATCGCTTCAGACTTGCTCCTCTCCTGTAACACACACGCACACTCACAGTTTGGCTCTCATTTGTAAGGGGCCGCGAGATCCTCAGGTGAAAGGCACCAGGGAAATGTAAAGCACGACTCCTCCACCTTGTCCCCTAGCTGGGCTTTCCCACTGTGCTGTTCACAGTTTGCAGAAATGGAAATCGTGCCTCAGTGGCCACTAACAGGACATGGAGCCAGGATTTATATAGTGCAAGTCTGCATTTAAAAGAGAAGACACCGACTGCTGCCATGAATGAGTTGTTCCTGGATTTCTGGGGCGTTATCTGGCTCCCTGCAGCAAGATGGAAGGTTCTAACAGCACCAGCATGCAAAGCAGGAGGGCATTCAAGCATCAGACTGAGCTTTTTAGACCTGTAAAAAATAAAGCAGGGTACCACGCTGTTCCAGTTAAACCAGAAGAACATGAGACAGAGCTTGGAGAAAGACTTAGAAACTTTGTGGGAAACAGTAACGGGAAGAAGACACAGAGCCAGCTCGGGCTCGATCTCTTCTGCCGGGCTCAGCTTCCCAGCAGACCCGACCTGCAGCAGCGGATGGATTTCAGCCGCCGCCCGCGCTCGTTGCGGCTCCGCCGCGGGCCCCGGAGCAGCTCGGGCAGCCTCCTGTTGCCCCCCGGCGGCAGCAGCTCGCAGCAGGCACAGGCTGGGAGGGAGCGGGGATGGAGGCGGCTCTCCTGGCTCCGGGCGGGACAGGTCGCGGTCACGCTTCCCACCCGGCCCGTCCCCCTGCTGTTCCGCGTGTGCCTAAGGCACGCGTGGCTAACCCACCCCGATTAAGCACAGAGGCAGCAGCAGGCACATCACGCCTCCCCGCATGCAACACTGCTGGGATGCACCTGCTCCTGCACCTCCATGTAAACAGCTCAGGAAAGCACCCATCACCACTTCGAATTTCAGAAAAGAGCCTTTTTTTTTTTTTTTTTTTTAAAACTTTCCCCCCCCCCCCTCCATTTCTCTTTCAGATACTTGCTGGGTATGGCCAGGGGTCCATACACAATAGCTCCAGGACAGTAACGTTCTTCTCATTTATCAGAGCTTTGCATTTGTGCTGTGCCACCCTCGAACACACAGAGCCTACTGCACTGTAGGCGCGACTGCGGCACAAGGAACCAGGTGCTGCTCCCCAAGCACGGAGGAAGCGCAGCTTTGACACACCAAGCCACCTTCTGCTGCTCTGACCAGCTCTCTCCTGTAGTTTCTCACTGATGATAAAGACCTCCCAGGTTAAATCTGAGCTGGCAGCCCTGCTTACTAAAGGATGGATCCCTATGACCTGATACGCCGCTAATTACATTAGCGCGAATCCAACACTGTTACCCAGCACATCACAGGAGATAAGCTGTCCAGAAGAGCACAGCTCCCGCTTCAGCCCTGCACGACCTCCCCGTGACGAAGGCATCGCCTGCGCTGCCACGGACAGCGCGCTCCCACAGCCTACCCCGTCTCCCTTCACAGCTCTCCTGTTGGCCCGCTTTCATCATTGCTTTCCCCTACAACCATGCTGTTGCAGGGCAGTTCACAACCCGAGCTGCAAGCGCAGCACTACGAATTGCTTGCAACTAACGAGGGCCCACCAGCAGCCCCGCACCCCTCAGCACAGACGGGGAACCACCACAGCACGAAGGGGCTGACGACGTGAAGCCCTGAGGGGTCTCCAGGAAGCCCTGCTGCCCCACCAGCTCCTCACGCAGCCCCTACGCAGCACCAGGGCCCCGTGAGGGGCTGGCTGGGCCCTGCCAGCGCGGCTGGGGGCAGCAGGCCTAACCCCAGGCACCTACAGAGCGCGCTGGACGTTGCCACCCTCAACCCCCACAGCCCAGCGGTGCCCCTCAGCCCCCCGGACACCGCTCTTTAAAGCCGCGGGCTGCTCCAAGCCGGGGAGGGGGGCGCGGCCCCTCGCTGCTCTCCGAGCGCGGCGGATCGCGCAGAGGCCNNGGTGCCGCGCGCCCCCCCCCGCGGTGGCGGGGCGGCAGTGGTGAGGCCTGGTCACGTGCTCTGGGACTACCCGGGCGTTGAGGACGCTGCTTCCCGCCAGGGGGCGGCCGCGCGGCGGCGGAAGCTGCGGGGACAGCGAGGGCGCCTGCGCGCGGGGCTCGGCACGTGGGAGGGGGGTGCACGCGGGGCGCGCGTGAGCGCACGCGTCATTGCACGTGTGCGCACGCCGCTGTGCGTGCG
>VXAL01010833.1:39391-93076 GCA_013399475.1 Chauna torquata
AGGCCACAGGGGCGCTGGGGCCGGGAGGGCTGCGAGGCTGGGGGGGCTCTGGGACTGGGCTTGCGGCACCTCTGGGGCTGGGCTGGGCAGGCTCTGGGGCCACGAGGTGTCGGGCTGGGGCCTGCAGCACCTCTGGGGCCGGGGCCAGGAGGGCTGTGGGGCCTTGGGAGCTCTGGGGCCTGGCCTGCAGCAGCTCTGCAGCTGGGCTGGGGGGACTCTGGGGCCACGGGGGCTCTAGGGCCAAGGCCTGTGACAGCCCTGGGGCTGCGCTGGGGAGCTCTGATCTTAAAAAAGGCTCTGGGGCCAGGCCCTGGCAGCACCATTTCCCCGCCGTGTGTTTTGGCTACCCAGGCTGCAAAGTCGTCGTGATACGCCGTCCCGCATAGCGCGGGAGACGCGGGCGCTGTGGCGCGGGCAGCAGCGGTCATCAGCGCTCTTCCCCTAAATGCAGCCCTTGTGCTGCTTATCAGTGCTGTTCGCTCAGATACCGGCGGTGGGAGACCAGAGCGGGTGCTGCTTTCCTGGGTCAGCTCCTCGTTAGGGTGTTTTTTAAAGTGTCTGTATTGCTGGTTAATCTGTCACTCTTTGCTCCCGAACCGTGTTCCCTGCTGGCATGCTTCCCTCCTCATTTATTGAGTGTTGGGCTCTCGGTAACCCTGGTGCTCGGCTGGGAGCATGCTCCTGGCTCGCCTTGCTACAGCAAAGCCACCTTGTGTGGAGCCCGCAGGCACGTACATGGGAAAGGTTAGGCATGTTTTTGCAGCCTAAATCTGGCAAAATCCATCAGCTGCTTTTCGGGGCAGAAATGGTGTTGAATTGCAGGGCAGGGTTTTCCTCGTTTCTGCCTTCTGTTGGAAAGGGGAGTGAAACATGCCGTTCCTGCGGTACGGCGGTGCGATGTGTCACTTGGAAGGGCTGTGCAGAGTCTTGTAAGCTCCGTGCACTCATCGCAAGGGATGCTGTGGGGAGGATGTAGTGAGAGGATGATGCTGATTGCATTAATGGGATCTCAACCTGCTTGGTGGTATTTGGCATGGCGTCCGGAGCTGTGGGTTTGCAAGCCCATCCCAGAAAAGCAATGAGAAACCTTGCAACCGTGGAGCTCAGCAGTCTCCTAACTGCCTGGAGGGTGTTTATTTTTGTCGTTAAAAAGCAAGCATGTGTTTCTCTCCTATCTTGCTACTTCTACAACTGCCTACTGGTGATTTTAAATTATTTTTATTATTTTATATTTCATTTATGTCTGGAGGCTCTTTCATGCTAGGCTCTGTACAAACAGTCTTTCCTACTGAGTTTACAATCTAGGCAGACAATGGATGAGAGAAATTAAGTGTTAATGGCCCCATTTTATAGCACGGGAATTGAGACCTGCTGTTCCTCAGTGTTTGGTCTGGGATCATGCAGGGAATGTGTGGGCAAGCTGGGAAGGGAACCAGATCTCAAAAGCGCCAGTTTTTGTGCTGCGGCATTCGTCATCTCCCAGGCTGCTGTTTCTTCAGAGCCTGTGGTGAAGAAATGATCAAGACTCATTGAGACAGGGAGGAATTGCTTCACAAAGCCATGCCACGCAAAGCGCTCTGCTTAGTAAAGTGAACCACAAGGACAGAGGCAGAGCATGAAGTGTTAAAAAATTAAAGCTGGAATTGGTACTTGAGAAGTTTAACAGAAGCCCTGGTACAGATTGGCTTTGCACTGTTGTCCAGAGCCTGTCAAACCTGGAACCAAGGCTTTTAAGTGTTTACTTTGCAAGTAAAGCTGGAGGATGCTCAATGTCCAGAAGCAGCACAGCAGGGGAGAGCACTTCAGCCAGGAGAAGAGACTCCAGAAAATGGCAGTGTGGCAGGTAAGAGACGGAGTGACCTTCTCCTCAAGTCCTTCAGCATCACTACGTTTGCTCGCAGAGCGAGGAACTGCGTTAAGGGTTCCCTTTACTAAACACTGTGGGAGCAGGTTAGAGTCTCCGCAGCTGGATGAACAGCACAGCAGGGACAGGCAGCGTCACAGCACTCCCTGCTGCCAACCCACTCAAGTCCTGTTGTCTCAACAGCTGACCTTGTAGTGCCGGTCCCTGCACCTAGATGTTCAACATCAGTGATAAAACCACGTTTCCTGAGCATTGGTAAGACTCATGCTCAAAAAGTGACCTTGGCTACTCTGTTGGCAGACCTAGCGTAATTAAAGGACAGCGCTTGTTCAGTTACGCCGAGCTAGTCTTTCCTACTGTAGCAGAGCCTCGTGCACAAACATGCTATTATTCTATTTATCATTGCATCACTAATTTTTTTTTGGTCTGCTTGGACATCTTTTAGAAAATGGCAGGAATTCCTTACCTCTTGCATGTATACTAGTTTTTAATGGTATTTGGATAGCATCTAGTGTTCAGACATCCTGAGAAGGGATGTCTGATTCTTTATCTGTTGCACACATTCTGGTTTGCGTGGGGAGGAGCGGGTTGGCAGCATCTCGGAGAACAAAATACTGAAGTGTTTTTGTGTGGGGGTGTGGAGAAACTTTCCTTGATAACAGATTTTATGTCACTATATGTTTATTTCTTTAAGGTTTTGGTGGGTGGAGTGTGGGCTGTGGGCTGTATCCCTTTCAGGTAAAAGCCAGCTGCATAGGTGGAGCAATCTTGGTTGTTTTTGTTCATTTAACTTCTGCAGAAAGCCACAATGAAAGGACTTCTTTTCTATGCAAACAGGGGAAAGAGGTATTACCAGAGCCAACCCACATGGAGCCAGGAAGGTTTCAGTTTGCAATAAGCATGTCTGAGGTGAAATGGAGGCAGCAGTGAATTCTGCTGCTGGTTATGTTTCAGAGACCTGCTATGCACCCTTCTGATTTTTTGGATGGTGGGGTCCCTCCACAGATGAGAAGGATGGCTTATGGCAGGGCCTCTTCTGGTTTTGAGCACTGGAAATGTATGGGGATGGAGGAGTTTTCAAACGTGTTGAAAGTAGGAATTGCCCCAGTATTAGACTGTATTAAAAATAGCATACAAAGGTAAATCACGCCCCATGCATACTGGAGGAGCATAGAAGTGTAGGCTTCATGGGAACAGCATTTGACAGGTTTGGTCACCAGTGGCTGAAATAAGAATGTTTCTCCACTATGTGAGAAATAGCCTAATTCTGTAAGCTTTCACATGCATTTTTGCTGAAAAATATTGAAGTTCGTCTGTAACGTAACACCAACAATCAGTGAAGATGGTGGTGTTTTAGGGAAACTAGAAACTCACTGGCAGTTAACGTGGATACTGTCTGATGTGGAAGTTTCTGTTCTAACTTCTACCAGCTGTGGCTTTCTTAATGTAAAACTTATGCCTCTGCCAAGTTTGTTCTCAGCTGTGTAAAAATGACTAGCTCTTTGGGTCATCAAGTGAGGTCTTAGCTTAAATGGCAGCTTGTTCTTCTTGGTTCATCTGTAAGAGCTCGGAAGCTGAAGTTGAATTTCATAGTGGATGGGGGAGCAGTTCAGGCTCGAGGAATTTAGCTGATTGTGGGATTTTGTAGAAGTTGCGGTTATGCTCAAGGCGACCGGTTTTCAAAGGGCTGCTGCTGAAGTGCAGGTTTTGGAGCTACACGTGATGATAGAAAAGAAGTTGAGCTTTCCACAGGTTAGATGAGGGAGTGATTAAAAATCGGAACGAGGCCTTCTGAGGAAAAATGTATGTTCACTTTGAAAATGGGAACTTTGGTTTGTGATCCTCATTCACTCTGTGAAGTCAAAAGCTTCTTCAGCTGGCTGAAAAATCACAGTTCCATGGCTTGGGAATAGGCTGCTTTCAGCTAAAGATGCAGCTAATGCAGATGAACTCTTATGCAGCTGCAGTGCAGGTTATTTAGTGGTAAGAGATGACTGGAAAAGACCATTTGTGTTTCTCAAAGTTGTCTACGAAATTTGTGTACAAACTGAGTGGCAGGTGATACATGGAAGATCTCATTTTTTTATGAGAAGATGTGAGAAACATCACCAAGTATAGAATTTAAAGTGGATTATTGAAATCACTTGGAAAAGACATGGGCAGTCTAAGTGAGAGTTAAAGTGAATCAAGGCTAATTTAAAAGCACTTCCAGTATATTTAAATTAAGAATCAAGGCTAATTTAAAAGCACTTCCAGTATATTTAAATTAAACCAAGCTAAAATGACTCAGAGGACTTCAATGTGATTTACCTAGTACTTTTTGAACACTCACCTTTGTTTCAGAGGATAAGTTTTCCTGATTTTTTTTTTTTCCCAGGAGTCCTTGACTGCCTTGGGAGCAGCGTGGTGCTGTCTGTGATGGAGCATTTCTTAGCCTTTCCCACATGGTGTCAGCATCTCTCAAAGAGACGGCTACTGTTGGTCCTGTTTGCTTGCTGATTTACCTAGGCCTTCAAATGGAGATCAGAGGTTTGGCTGGTAAGCCTTCTTCCAAGAAGAGCATGCTTTTTCATCTCCTGGGTGACTGGAAGCAAGAGGAGGGAAGAGCAGCTGCGAAAGAAGGATGTAGAGGAGATAATGCCCATGCCATCTTAAAAAAAAAACAAACAACAACAACAAAAAAAAACCATAGCTTTCTGTCTCAGCTCCCTGTCAGTTACTGGTACTGTACGGTGACCAGAACCAAAAGCAGACTGTGACCTGTGGACTGGTTCTGTGTGTGCCACGGGTCACTTTGAGCCCGGCTGTGCCGTCATGTCTTTCCGGAGGTTATCTTCTAGGGCCTGGGGAGGTTGCCAGTGCATGGAGCATGTTGTCAGAGTGCCTTCTGTTAGCTACCTTTGCATATAATGTGTATTTTTTGTCTTCAGATAGCTTCCTCTTGCAGGAGGGAGAAGGAAGTGTTTTCATCTTGGTTGCAGGTCACTTAGCTTCAGTCCGTAGTGTGTTTCAGGGCATGTGCCATGACTGACATGTCTGCAGGAGGAAATGCCTTGTGAGGAAAGACCTCTTTTGTATTACTGATTATAAAGGGAATTAATTTCCAAGCTGAAGATCACTGTTCCTGCTTGGCAAGGAGATGCCTCCCTCCTTTCCAGAATGCTCTATGGGATCTGTAAGGTATGGCCACTTGTTAGAGCCATGAGGTGTCCCGGACGCATCCAGGCTCCCCTCTGCTTCCACTTCTCCCTGCACCTCCCACCAAACGCACTTTGTGTGGCTGGAGGGAAGGTGCTGTGTTGCTCACGTGCAATGCGTCTGAGGCATGGCTTGGTTTTGACTGCTCCTGGCAGGCTGGCTAGACTGCAATCCCATGGGACAAAGAGACAGCCTCCCCGGGGAGATATTACCGCTGCGGTATCAGTCAGAGGGCTGTGGTGCAGGGAGCTGCCTGCTCGGGGGTGCGTCGGTGCAGACCGTGTGGCAGTACGCTGCCTGCTTCCCGTGGTGGCTTAGGAGCAGGTCTCTGGGGTGGGCAGGTACCAGAAGCCCGAAAGCCCCAGAGCAGGGCAGCTTTTCTGCAGCGCTGATGCCTCGCCGGTGCATTGTCTCCACGCCCTCTTGGGCAGGAGCAGCGGCGGCCCTGCTGCTGGAGAAGGTGTCATGCGTGACAGCAGAGCGGTGCGGTACGGCTGCAGGATGACAGGCCATGCTCCACTGCCTTCTCCAGCAGGGCGGGTGCACATCCAGCGGCTGCAGCCCATATTGTGCCCCAGACAGGATGCCCAGCTGGGGAGGCAGGCTCTGACAGCATTTCAGGTCTTGCTTCTGGTGGCTTGGAGACCTTCTCTGTTGTTCGTTATCTGCAGCATGCTTCGGAACAGTTGCCAGCTCTCTGACAGCATGCCTCACAGCTCTGCTTGTTAGGTCGTTCAGGCAGTGCTGGCACATGAGGGGTTGCTCATTTGCAGATGGGAGTGGAGTCCCGCCAGAAGCTGCTGGCAATAAAGACCTTTTGATGAATCTTGTAAGGATCTGGTTATTTGCCAGGCCTGCTGCAATCCCATCCAAAACCCGGTGCAAGCCGTCTGTTGGAGTACAGCTCTGCGACTTTCAGTGAAGCTTACCTCTGCGTGCAGCGGGTTGTGAAGTTTGAGCACAAGCATTACAGCTACCTGTGATCCTCTGGCAGTGCAGAAGAGAATCAACCAAGAACGTGGTAACCTCTTCAAAGGAGCCTTATGCAACTCCCCGTTGAAGAGCAGGGCTGAGTGCAGAGTGGCAATTGCTGCTGGCTGTGTTAGTCATCCAGAAAGAGACTTGTTTTTCCTTTTCCCCCTCCCCGCCCTGGCACAGGGGTAGAGATTCTTTCTCACTGCTTGGTGTGGCCAAAAATTAGAAGAAACATGTTATCTTCAAGGGAATCAGTCAACTCTCCCCTAAAAACGCACGCTTTTATTTGTGCAGCTCTGGCAGTGAGATTTAGGGGGGTGTTGAATTTTGCTGCAGTAGCCCCCGGAATCTGAAACCAGTTCTGCTGGGAGACGTATGCAAACCCAGACACGTGTGTGTTCACACCTCCTTCCACATTAACGTTCGCATGTAGATGGCCGATTCCCTGATAATAAGATGCAAAGTGGTGTGTATGCTACAGAAGTCTCCAAGGTTGCGCCAACTCGCTGTGCTAGTTACGTAAATAAACTGGAGAGGGCGGGAGGCCTTTGTAGCCACCAGTCACCGTTTTCAGTGGGGTAGTACGCACCTGGTATAGGCTGCAGATGGGAATATTTACTTTCCTTGTAATTAAAATCGGTAAACCAGAATGCCTAAATTTAATTTCTAGACCACACAAGGCCTACAGGATCAAAATCTGAGGAAGTAATCAGTGATATCTTGGTCAGACATAGATTTTTGTATGTCCAACTCAGCACCTTCATTTTCAGACAGTTGGGTAGGAAATAGGTTGCCTTTGTTGGGTGTGTGAAATACGTAAAAGCACTAGTGTTTCTTGGAAATGAAGGCTTGAAGGAGTCTTTGAAAAAGGCACCTTGACTCAGGAGTCACTTGCACTTGTGACGATTTTGTTTTTTACTACATAGCAGGTTAAGAGCCTTTTAAGAGTGCCTTTTTCCTTTTCTGGAGCACTCAGCCACTTGGAGTTGTTGGCTGTGCTAGTATAAACTAGGATGTTGTCCCAGAGGAGTGCAGCTCTTGAGTCTTACACTGCTGCATAACCTTCAGGACAGGCACAGACTGCAAAAGTAAGTGAATTTGTCACAGTCCTGTCGCTACGCAGGGCTTCTGCAGCAGTTTTAGGGTTCTTCAAGCCTTAACAGGCATACGAAATCCATGTGCTCTTGTTGCAAAGCCAATGAAACTGTCAGCATGTAGGGAAAAAACCATAGTTAAGAGCTTCTCTTTCCTGTGTTTTTTCAGAAGTACGCTTCGTTGCATGTATACAGCCATTGGGATTTTGCCTCTTCTCCTCTCACGTTGCACAGCATGAAAAATTCATACCAACTCCCAAGGTAACGCAAAGACTTTTCATGGAAGTTTCTGTTGCTTTCAGTGGATTTTAGACCAAGCTCCTAGGTAAAGAAGAAAGAGCTAGAATCAATGGGAGAAGCTCTGATTTTGCTAACGGATGATGTGTGCAGACTTTGAATCCTGGAAGGCTTTTTGCACTGTTTATGGCACTGGAAATGATTTGGGCTTTTCCTTGCTCACAGGATGATTTTAGACATTAGAATTGGTCATCAGTCACAGAAATTACCCAAAAAGCATATAATCACTCAGAAATTAGGGTTTTGTGCAACAGGGCTTGTCAGTAAAGAAAGTAAATATCTGCTTGCTATCTTATTTTAGACAATTGAATTAAAAAAACAAAGCAGTAAGAAGGGAAGTTAGAGTTTCAGTTCCTGCAAGCTGAAGATTTGCATGGGTTCAGCAATGACAAATACATGAAATCATGCCTAGATTGGCTCTGAATCTGCCGTGCATGTGGTAGAGGTGAACCAAAAGCCTCGGTTCAACCAAAAGCAGCAAGTACTTGTCAAGACCTGAGTAAGATTTTTGTAACGAGCTGTGGCAATGACAGGTGTTTGTTCAATGTCAAGAAGATTTGACTCCGTACTCAGGTGATAGTCTCAGCTCTGTGAAGAACTGAGGTATTACTGGAAGATGAAAGTAAAAACTAATTTTCCATGCAGCTTGAAAACAGGCTAGCCCGCTCTTCAGGACTGTGCATGTGCATACTTGAAAATTTGCAAATTCTGCAAGATCTAAACACGTTAGGACTGCTTTTCTGTTTCAAGAGACTGAGAAAGCTCCTATATGTGGTACTAGTAGTAGAGCTGGGTGCTTCTATTACTGCTTTTGCAAAGAGACATTTTAACCTGTGTTAGTGCTTGGGGAGGAGGTACAGGGTTGACTCATGTCGCTGAGTAGCAGAGCCAGGGATAGGACCCGTTTCCTAACTGTTGTCCAAAGTTTTGACTGTTAGATCAGACTGAGCTTCCTCTCCCCTTGCTGTACCACACTACTGGAAACATGCAAAAAATTGAAGCTACCTTGGCCATATTTCCCTTGAGTAGAGTTGCTCAGTGCCAGCACAGAGGGGCATTCAAGCAGGAAAAGGCTTGGCAGACAGCAAATATTGCGAGGTAACCTTTTTTCTCTAGTCAGCCGCCTCCTTCTTTTTATCTTCATGCACCTTTCTCGTTCTTGCCTCATGGTACGGTGCATTTGGCTACTAATGCAGATTACCACAAGGAATAAACTGCCACTTTTGGGGAATGCGTGTAAGAAAAACTCAACAAAACCCTGTTAAGATCCCATCCCATTGTGTTCCTTTTGTTTTTATGGTCTTCCACATCTAATGCTAGAGGGTTGTTCGTTATATTAAATGTCTGCTGTCCTCTTTTCCAGCCCTCTGAAGCATACCCTCACCATGCCAGGAGCTGAGGGTGAGGTGGTCTAGCAGTAGATTGTGCTGCTGTCATTAAACGCAGCATGATGCTGTTCATCTAGTTAATTTTTCTCTCTGCGCCAGCTGCGTAACAGTAGGCTCTGAGGTGGCCCTGCCTTCATCTAATCCATAAAAAGTCATTGCTTTTCAGTCTGGTCAGGCCCCCTGATTTACCCGCTTCGAGGTCAGGAAGCTGCTTGTGTCGGTACAACCAAGGGGCAGCTGAGACCTCAGCTGATTTGAGTTTCCCCAGAACCATCCTGCAGTGGCTCAGCTTGGAAGGGAGAAATACGCTGGTGTGGAAGGGAAACCCATCACTGGCCACCGTGAGGGGAGGGAGGGCCGGTGCCCCGGTGGGTGGGGGCACCTGAGGCGAGGCAGCTGGGGTGGAAAATCATTCGCCATGAAACAGGTTCTCCCCTGAGATCTGACACCTCCACCCTGAGAACAGGAGTTTGATTTTATTTTTCCATGTAAAAGAAGATGTGGGGAGAGAAAACTATAGCCCACCCTCAGCTATTCTGACTGGTACAGAGTGCCGCCACCCTTCCTTGTCACCCACGTGCATTATTTTTAGGGTTTGTTTGCCTCAGATCATTCTTAGGGTGACAAGGACTTCCCTCCTGCAGCTACCCAGGTGGCACATCAGAAACCACAGCTATGCCTGGAGAAGGTTCCCTTTCACTGTTGTATTAATCAGTTCATTCACCAGCAAGCGACCTGATGGGAAACAGCTCCTGGGACAGCAAGAGAAGGGAGAGGACAAACCAGTGCCTGGGCTGAGAATGGATGGGAGCAACTGCATTTAGTGAAGCCTAATTCCAGTTTATCTCCCGCCCAGCCCTGAGCCATTAGGCACATGGGGCTTCTAAACCACTAAAAATGCACAGTAGCACACAGTCATGGATAAAGAACTGGCAGGAAAGGAGAAATGATTAGCAGTGATGCTTTATGTCGAGCAGGAAGGTATCACAGGAACCAGCTGGAGTCCACATACCTCTGGGTGGTTAGCTGTCTCTCCTGTTTTTGAGCTAGGTTATTGCAGACCGTGGCTCCTTTCTGTAACGAGCGCCAGGCTTTTTAAATTGACTTTTTAAAGAAGATTTAAAACTCAGATTGGTCCCAGTCCCCCAGTAAAGAGAAAAAAATTTCTCTTTCCCTGTCTTGCTGGTGAAAGGTACTAAAATGGGTTAAACCCATCCTGGAAATGCACCTGTTTTGTGTACATTTCTGTGAAGAACAGATGCTGCCTGATCTAGCTGGGATATTTATGGTTTTAAGTTGTGATGTTGGGTGGTTGCTTGGTGGGTTGAGTTTTATTAGTTTAAATCGGGGTTGCAAGTTGGAGTCTGCTTTCTTAAAATTCAGGAACTTTCCTGTTTTAAACAGGATCAGACTTTTAAAGTCTGGTTTACGGTCACTTCTGAGAAGCATAGGGAGTTGTTGTAAGTGTGGTGGCTTTCTGCAAAGCTGGAGTTCGGTTTCATGGTTTGTGTGGTCTAGCTCAGAGCTCCTGTTTCAGCAGGCTGTATCTATTGTGCAGATGAGTTCCCTGGACTCCAGTGCAGTGGAGCCTTCTGACCTAGTTGTGATAAGTGAGACCTAATGTTTATATAAGGAACCTTGGGTTTAGACTCTTATTATCTAGAGTGGCATTGTGGTGCAGTTGTCTTGAGATGCTTCTTATCACTACTTGAACCTCTGGGCCAGATGCAGAAACTGGCCTAATGCTTTCTCTCTGGGGAGAAACCATGAGAGATGTGTTTTTTAGTGAGAGCAGAAACGATCTGTAGAAATGTTAAGCTAGGCATTTGCCACATCTTCTGGTTTTCTCTGAGGTTCCTTTTCTGTTCTCTTTGATTCGATGGTTGCAGTTGTAAGGCAGTTTTTGTAAAGGATAAGGACCATCCCTGTGTGCCTCGAGGGGTTCATCAGCTGGGGAGGTCAGGAGGAAATGTTCTGTGCATGTCAGTCATGCAGTGGTGGCCTGTTTGAGATACAGAGCTGGATTAGATAGCTCCTCTCAACTAGTGTGGCAATTGTTACTATGCCCTTATATGCAGATGTTCAAGCTGTGAGAGCTGTGATCACTGCCTCTCCCTGTGAGCAATTTGCACAGTAATTTGGTGTTTTCATTGCTGACTTCTTAAATTAGAAGCGAATGGTAAAATGTTACAATACAAAAGCTTTCCATGTATGTAGCTGTCAGGTATATCCAGTATGGAGCATCATTAAGGCAATTATGTTGAGAGTAAACATAAAGACAAACACCACTACTAAATCTGTTGATGACTTGTTTACTGTAATTAGTAAACCAACATTTTTTAAAAATTAGAATGTTTTACACTTTTTTTTTCTCCCCTGCAGGACAGTACTGGTATGTGAAGCTAGGGTGATCAACAAACAGCTCTTGACATACCATAAGGATATGATATGAACTCTGATGATACATACAAGAATCATCCTGTGCAGGAAATACGAGGGAAAAACCAAAGGTATTTTTTGAATTGTTGTAATTTATTTTTCACAAATAGCAGTACAGTCAGTTTTCAGATTTCAGTGGAGAATCTCAAGTTAGGATCTTAGGTCAATGGTGATGTGATTCATCTAGTGGCAGACTTATTCTGTCTGTTAAACTTTAAAATGAGCCATGCACTCTGAAGTCACCGCTGTCTTGTTGAGGAGGCACCAGATGTGGCTGTCCCAGATGCTGCTTCAGTTTCTCATTCTTATAGAGGCAGCTGCATATTTTCCTATTTAGAATACATCTAGTTGACAAAAACCTAAACACTTCTCAGTCTGTAGAAGGGGAATGGCTTTTATTAATTAAACAGGAGATAAGTACAATTGCATGTTTTGGTGAAGCAGTTTTCCTTGCTAGAATAAGTTAAGTGAGTGTATTTTGCATAAAAAGGTTTAGTTAAAGCAGTGTATTTTCAGGGTACATTCATGTACATATTTAACTTTTTCTATGGAAAGCAGCTTTACATATATGAATATACGTTAAGAGTACGTTGTTACTGATGAACTAAAAAGACCCTGTATTATAGGTGTTCCTTACTCTGGCAAACTTCTCGTTAGCCAAGTGTCTTGTCTGAGTAAGGACTATAGGAGAAAAACAAGAACAAATGACTATTCAGCGTGTCAGTCTTAACCACCTATTTTATGTGACAGAGAAGCAGCAGTTACTGTACATGTTAGGTGGGCATTATAAAAGAAAATGCTTGAAACAATTGAATGGGATTGTTGTTCACCATAGGTAATTCAGAGCAGAACGTGCTTTCTTTCTGAATCCTAGCTCGTGGCAAAATCTCACACCCTTGAGCCAAACGGTTTAGGAAGAAGAATTTATTTAATTATGATTGGCAGCCAGCTGTATAACTGGCAGCATTATCTCAAAACCAGCTAATTGGATTCTCTCCTTGGAGGCTGATTTTGTTCTTCTGTCTCTAGAACAATGTTTTTTTTGACCTGTGATCCAGAGAGTTCCCTGTATCACTCCTAATGGTTCTATGAGTAATATTGAAAAAAGTATATCTGTTTAGTGAGCGTGTGTTTTGCTCTGCGTGGCTCTGTATGTCCACTGGAACGTGCCTTACGTGTTCCCCAAGTCAAAACTGTTCAACTGCTGCTCTGGAAGGTGGGGTTGGGCATGTCCACTGAGTTAGGTTCCTGCCCAGCACCAAGAGCAGGTCATGGCCAAGACCTCTCCCCAGGGCCAGACATCAGTGGCAAAAGCTGTGTGCTGTGGGGATTAGAGCATGCTAGTCAATAACAGATGCACAAACAATTGCAGCAACTCCTCCCCAGTTGACATTCAGATGTCCCGTAACAGCAGTTCCCAGGGTATTCATCTGTCGGTAGGAATCTTCATTCTTCTAGTAAATGCAGCAACTGGCATTACATTCAGGGCTTCTTTTCAAGGTCTTGTTTTACATGACAATAATCTGTTGTTCAGCTGCCATGTTCCTTTCAAGTACATGACCCTGGCAAAAATCTTCAACACGTGACTGTTCTTTGCATTTAAATCAAACCGCAGTGAATGGCATCTTTATTAGAAGTGACAGTATGAATGCAAAACACATTTTCAGTAGCTTATAAGTGAAATACATATCTGACTTATAAAAAGACAGCTGCTTAAAGTCCTAGAAAGACACATAGATTGGGAAGGGAGAAGAAAACCCACATTTGTGTTTTTATCTCTTGAGGTCAGCAAGCAACAGCACAGAAAGCCCCCACGCGTATGTGAAAATCAGCAGACTGTGTCCACAGCAGCTGATAAAGCTAGATATAAGTGAGCTTTGGATACTGGCAAATTGCAGTGGTTGGACCATGGGCACAACTATATCCTGAATTTAAGTCTTGCCTTAAGAAATAGGTACAAACTTGTCCTGGGCTTGAGTCTGTAAAATGCTAAGCATTCTGGAACCAGTCTACCAAAACGCATGCTTTAATTAATATCAAGCATTTGAGTAAAGACTCCCTCGACCTGTCGGTAGTAAGGATGACATTAGGACAGGCTGAATGGCTAGCTGGTAAAAATATATTTTAAGTACCTGTCTGGATTGGTGCAGAAGTATGTTTCTTAGTTCAAGTTTGTATGCTTGGCATCAGTTATTTGGTGCTTGTAACTAACTTGTCTTTGTGCAAAAAGTTTGAATCTCAGCTATGCTAGCTACCCTTGCATCAGCCCTTGTGCAGGTAGATGCCTTTTCAGAAGCTAAAGGAGGCTTTATTGCCAAAGTGAAGCAGCATTTCTATAGAATACGAGTTAACGTTGGGATGTAGTAACTTGTCCTCCTTGGGATGCACCTTCCTTATAGGTGAAACACCGGATATTGCTACAGGCAGAAGTGAAGTGGAAGTTGTTCTTTTTCTGACAAACCTGAGATGCCACAATAATATGCATAGTTATTGAAATTATGCATATCTTATGGGTTTAGTATTAAGCAACTTGCTCACGTTTCATGAGGGAAGGCAGAGCTGAGAGTTGCGTGCTAGGATACTTCACAGCTTATATTGCATATTGTGTTACACTCAGAGCCTGAGACTGTTGGTGCTGTTTTGTCTTGAAGGCTGAATCAGTGCAACGGGCATCATTTTTGTGTGTATGGAAGAGTAAATAGGTAGTCTTGTTAAATGCAACATTCAAAGCAAGGACAATGCTTTTGGAAGTTCAGCTCTGAAACAAGCAGTTCTGTTGCACAAATATCTGTTTATCTTGCTATTTGTTGCTTTTAAGGGAAATGTTCTATTTTGAGCATTTCTGATTTTGACTGAGAAAGACTAGAATAAAGGTGAAACGGCATGATAAATTCTAGACTCACTGGTCTCCCTTTCCCTTGCTTTACTAGAAGTCATAGCTTTATCAGTCTCTCCATCCATGAGAATGTTGGATAGCAATGCTCGTTGACTGAAACAGAGGGAGGTTCCTTGGTTTTCCTCTTACAGCTGCCTTTCCTAAAGTAGTGGCAGGTCTTGCTCTATCAGTAATTCAAAACAGAAGCAGTGTACAAAACTACACCAGCCGTCAGCTCGGTCAAAGCCTCCCTGGAGCTCTCCTCATGGGGAAAAGGTGGTAGTTGTCTCTGTCTCCATGGCAAAAGAAAACCTCTTGCTCTCGCGGCAGGCAGACAGCTGCCAGAGGCGCTCCTGGCTCAGGCAGCCCAGCTCCTTCAAAAGCTTGAAGAGGTCATTGCGGAATTTGACACCAATGAAGGCGTAGAGGAAAGGATTGAGGCAGCATCGGAAGCAGGCCAGAGTATAGGTCACGTCATCTGCCATGTCAAGCTGCTTGCTCTCCTCACATGAGCTGGTGTGGTTGAAGGCTGAGATGGTCTTGGCCAGCATGACGCCATTGTAGGGCAGCTGGAAGACAACGAAGACAATTACCACAGCAATGATCACCTTGATGGCTTTATTCTTCTCAAAGTTGCGGGCCTGGAGTAATGTTTTGATAATGATGAGGTAGCAGACAGACATGACCAGCAGGGGAAATAAGAAGCCAAAAACCATTTGGGACACTTTGATGCCAGTGTTGAAAGTCTGCAAGTCATTAGCAATGATGGAACAACGGGGATGGCTGTCTGAGTTATTTACACCACTGTGAACCAGCTCAGGGATTGAGAGAATGAAGGCCAGGAGCCAAATGACGATGCATGTGACCTTGCTAATGAATATCATTCGGGGACGGAAGCGGTGGGCTGAGGCAGCCTGAACAATGGCAAAGTACCTGTCGATGCTGATGGACAGGAGGAGCAGCATCCCGCTGAAGAAACTCATTTTGCAGATGCAATAGACTGCTTTGCAGGCAGATTCTCCAAAACACCAGTATGTGGCTGCGCTTGTGGCCCAAAATGGGAGGGTCAGCAGGAAGAGGATGTCTGCCAGGGCCAGATTCAGCAAGTAGATGTCTGTCATGGTCTTTAGCCTCTTGAAGTAGATGTAGGTGACCATCACCAGCCCGTTTCCCAGTAGCCCTGTGAAGCAGATGAGGGAGTACATGGCTGGGAGGAAGGCAGCACGGAAGTTACGGACTTCTTCCTTCTCACACAGGATCTCAAACATGGTGTAGTCGATAGTGGTGTTGGAGTCATAGTCATCAGTGACATTGTTCCCGGCACAGAACTAGAACAGAGGAGGAAAAAAAAAAAACGCATTGAGACAGGCACGATGGATGCACAGCCACTGACCCTCAGCGGGTTGTTTCCGGAAGGGGGCCTGACGCTGGCCTGTGGAGCAGCAGGAGTACCCAGCCACGGCCAGCAGAGAAGTCCCAGGGATTTCCCATCGTGAATGGAGTTGGCAAGGTCTCATGGCTGAAAACTTTCCAGATAAATATGAGAGGTTTCGGGGCTCATCATAGGAATTCAACAAGAAATGTTAGTACTCAGCCAAAATAGTACCTGAAATGTCTCACATGTGTGGCTGTTTTCTAGAACACTCCAAGCCCTAAATACAGCTATGTGTACATAGTCAGTTGACAGATAAAATAGGAAAAATAACACGTCCTTCGGTGTTCTTCTCTCAGCAGGGACAGAATTTCCTCTTGACTGAGTACTCATTAGGCATTCTCTAACTTCAGTTTCACCTCCCTTCCCCATCTGAGATACTCCTGTTGCTCACGTGCACGTCTCACGAAAGTGCTAGAAGAGGAGCACAACTGTTGTTCTTGTAACCAGCAGCAACCTGGCACCATGAGCACTGGTGTTCTCATGGGCTTACTGGTCCTCCCTCCCTCCCAGCTAGGGGTGAGCCTGCAAAATAGCTAAACCAGTGGTGTGAACAAAGGGCTCTGTGGGAAGACAAAGCTGGAACCTCCCTTGCCTGTCTTTTCTGCTAAATTAATAGAGGTGTCAATGAAACTGTGAGGAAATGCAGCAAGTGAAGCAGGAAACTTACCGTGCTGACATAGATGCATTGCCGGTGTCTCATTCACAGGCCCCTGCCCCTGATTTAAGCTCTGATTATTCTTGTTTCATCTTCCTACACTGCCATGATCTACAGGGCAGACTGAGTTTGTGGTATCTCTGCCCTGCCTTTTTTGAGACTTATTAGTCTCCAGTACCTTCTCACCATTGCACTGAGATGAAAGGTTTCCCCTGGATACCTCTGCCTGTTATCAGTGAATATCTTAGCACACTCTCCATCTCAGGCAGGCTTGGCTTTCACCACATCCTGCGTGCTATCTGGAGGCATGCCACCAGAAGTGAAAGGGAAAAGAAGCAGGCTGCAAAACCCTCCCTGCTTCGCTGAGCCTCTCAAAGAGCCTGAGCTGGGGACCATGGCGTGGTTGAGGCTGCTCATGTGGTTGCAGGAGCGTGAGCACTGGGGGCCAGGCCCATGGTTCAGGAGCAGGTCACAGCAGAGCTCGGTGCTTTGGCTTCTCCTTCCTGCTTCAGATTTACTCTGAGCAGGAACAGGCAGAGAAAGATGAATGTCACATTCAGGGCAGCTGAACTCTTCTTCCTTGGGCATGTCAGCTCTTCAGTACTAACATCAGTCAAAGCCCAGCGCTGTGATCGGGTACGTCAAAGGAGCAACAAGCTGGCTTTTCACAAGCACTCTGCATATGATGCTCTTATCTTTCCTGAAAATGCTCATTTTGTTGCTAGGATGGTGGGACTTGGTTCTAACAGTCGAGGCCATCTTATAATTGTTCTATATAGTTGTTCCTGTTCTTTCTGTTTTCATTCCTTCTGTTTGTTTTTCCTCTGACTTTTAGCACTGCTCTCTGCTTTCTCACCACCCACCTCCATATGTGCTGGGTTCTAAGCATGAGCAGCCCTATCCCCCACGGCTCTCCCCAGGGCTGTGGGTGGCTGCTGTTTTGCCTATTGAACTTTTCAAGATCTCTCTTTACCCACAACACAAACGTAGCTGGATTTCAACAATGTTGTTTTCAACATCTTACCTGAAAAATTAGAGGAAGGCTGAAAACAAGGGTGACCTTTAATGGCTTACCTATAGAAGAAGGAAACGCTGTGTTAGTATTAGCAGTTAAGTAGTTAAGTATTTCCACATGATGCTTGTGTTGAAAAAGCAGTGGTAGCATACTTGACTGCAGCATTCTCAACCCTGCAAAAGCTCCCCACAGCTGCATAAACAAAAAAGTGATGAAGATGCTAACAGGATGGCCCAGGGTCATGTAACAAGTTACTGTCAGAGCATGGATTAAGTCTCAGAAGTCTGGCTCTTCCAGTCTCGTCTGTAAAGGCCAAAAGCTAAAGACAGTTTACTCACGCAGAGTGTAACAATTTTTATTTTAGACTTTTTTTTTTCCTTACCCCACCCCCAGCAGCTCCCTGCTTTTGCAGGGCACAATCAGCAGCCAGTCTCCTGTGCCTTGTTCTGAGCTGAGAGTGTTGAGCATAGTCAACACACGTAAAAGCATACAGCTGTGAGTGCAATAAATTTGGCCCATCTGTTCCCTGACAGTGTGGTGACTGGACTGCAGAACAGGAAAGCTCTGCTCCCTGCAGGATATACATAACCGAAGCTGGCAGAAATTTATTGCTTGTCTAAATGTCAGAGCTGGCTTCTGCTGCCTTTGGATGTGGACATACAATGTACTGACAGCTGGGAGAAAAAATTAAATTCAGAGCCAGATGTGATAATGGTGAGAGCAACCTCAGACAAACAGCTCTTCCTGCTGTGGTTAGCAGAGACAGAGAGGCCAGTGAAAGCTTTCTCTTTTCTCTAATTAAAGCACATGCCAGCATCTACCTCGGGCAGTTGTGACTGAAAGTTGCTCAAGTTAGAAGGTGATGTGGCGGCTGTGAGAAAGCCCTCACTCCTGTCTGCTCTGGCATGAGCAGAATGTGTCCTTCCTTGAGGGAGAGTTGGTGTCTGCTGTTTTGAGCATCACGATCATGCTTCCCCCCCAGGGAAGTGGTCATGGCACCAAGCGTGCCAGAGTTCAGGAAGAGTTTGGACAATGCTCTCAGAAGTATGGCTTGATTTTTGGTCCTATGTGGAGCCAGGATTTGGACTCAGTGATCCTTGTGGTTCCCTTCCAACTCAGGATATCCTATGATTCTGTGCTGTTCATCCTAAGATGTCTCTCTAGGTGCTAGCTAGTTCCCCACACAGCAGACCCTGCTTCCCCACTGATTATCTGGTCCAGGATTGCTGAGTGAGGCTGGGGCAGAGGCAGGAGATGGATTTGGCTTTCAGTTGCCTGTTTCCTCTAAAAAGTATGCCTTTCTCCTCACAGATAAGCCTGTTTGTTCATAAATTTGAACCTTTTGCCTCTCTGTTGTTCAGCGGTCTTTTGTACACAGCTCTGTTCTGGATTGCTGTCTGCTGTTTCTTTGCAGAGCTCCTCTGCACCCTTCCCTCTGCACTGGACCAGGAGAATGAATTTTCACTACTTCAGGTAACCGCCACTGTTGCCCTGTGTCCCTGCTTTAAGTCACATGTAATAGCATCGTAAGAGCAGAAATAGTTACATTGGTATCTGTGATTGCAGATGCTCATTTATACATGAGTGGCAACGTATGTGTGAAATGTGCAAAAACTCATATTTCTCATTCCCTAGAGCCTGTACATGAGCTTCCCACTAGGTCTCGTAGAAGTTTGTGTCTTGTCATCCTTCTCCCCCCCCACCTTAATTTCTTCATTTATTCTCATGCTCCTGGGTGCTTAGTTATGTTCATACACCCCTCACCTTCTCTGAATCCTCCTGGGGGAAATCTGAAACATACAGCAGTGCATCATTACACATGCAGTTTTTACAGTCAGGAGTACAGTATGTCAGGGTAGCTTGGCCAAGATTAAGCTTGAGGGGAAAGGGGGAGGCTTGGCTAAATGCTTCTGTCTGTATATCTTCTGTCTGTCCAATGTCTTGCGGTCTGACCAGTCCCAGACTGCAGGAAGAGCTTTAGTGAGCACCTGATACAGCCATCTCCTCCTTTAAGACACTTATCTAACTTTTTCGTATTACACACAGGAAATGCACCGAAAGCCCAAACCACTTGAGCCTGCTGGGTGAATTTAAGCAAGCCTGAAGCATAGCTGCCTTCCTTGCCTGGGACACTGACATGGGGTCCATGACCCCTGCAAAAAAACCTGTTGGAGCCTAAGTGATCTCTTCTACCATCTTATTAGCCTGGTTTCCTAGGGGCTCTTGCAGTTTGTCCTTGTGCCTACCTGTGCCAACTGATGGATGATTATTACCCCTACTGGCCGCTGTCAGCCCCACTTGTCAGGGACAGAGGCCTCAAAGATAGTTAACTTCCTAGAAGTTGTATAAAAAGGAGGCAGAGGAGAAGAACCACTCTCAGTCCGCAGGGGAAGGACACCAGCTTAAATCATACTCTGTTCAGTTGTCTCATCCAAAGAGCACAACCACGGTGCCTCCTAGTGCCAGGGTGATGCAGCAGCACGGCCATCCCCGCGGCACTTGCCATCCAAGTGCAGTACCATTTTCCTCTGCTGGTTTTCTCATCTCGCCTTCGCCCCCCAGGACCAGTCCTGCCCTGCCTTAATCTGAAAAGTCATGAATACAGAGCAGCAGTGAGTTGGTTTTTTTTTAAGCACACTTTGAAGTGTCTAACAAAATAGGACTGATAACAAAGTGACTCAACTAACGGTCCTGAAACAGTTCAGCTAAGTATCATTCCTTTGAAGAGTTTCACAGCTTTTTTTTTTTTTCCTCAGTTGCTGTTTCAGGTATCTTAAATGTCAAACGATTTTCAATATAAAAAGATCTTGCACTGTTCCTTCGTATCTTTCTGTCCCCCACCTCAGCTTACGCATTTGCAAAGGCATAACCGGCGAGGCAGTGCAGCCTTGTGGTCTCCCGCACTAGTTTGTTGACTGAGTCCCTGAGTCACCAGTTTCAGGTCAACTGGACAAAAGGGGTCCAGGGCAGGGGGGGAAGGGAGAGGGGAGCAGAAGCAAATGGGTTGCAGAGAGGAAATGAGACCTGCTTTGGCGTTTAATGGGCAATTTTAGGTAGCTTTACTTTTTCTTGCCTCTGGCAGTTCTCGGCTGTGGGTATTTTTGTAAAGTTTCGTTCCTCAAAATGTTAAGAAAAACCCCTCTCAAAAGTCCCCACAAACAGTTGAACTAACAACCTCACTTATAAAAAAGACAACAAAAAAAAACAACGTTACAGTGAATGAGTCAAGACATGCTATAAAGCCCTGAATAAGCCCCCATGTCCCTCAGCTGGTGATGCACTGGTTTGCTGCAGTTCTCAAAAGCACACTCCTGTCCTGTAGGCCCTGCGAAAACATGCTGGAAAGGAGAACTGCTCAGTGCAAGTGAAAGAGGGAAGGGGTTCTGCTCTCCGGGAATATCTCAGCACAGCTTTTATCAGGTGAACTGTGAGGCGATGACTTCCACCAGCTCACTCCTGTGAAAGATGGCAGTAGTTTCAAAAGCCACTTAAAATTGCGCTGCATCTGCACCCATTCGCTCACAGATGAACATGTGCAACTGCTGGTGATGGCAGTGGTTGGGAGAGATCGAACAGCAGCAGGTCTGTTTTGGAGATCTTCCTCCATGGAGTAAGCACAAGGAATGGGATTCGTTTTACTTAATGCTAGCCATCAGCACCTGCTTAATTGCTTAGGCTCCTTTGATAGCAAAGGGAATGAAAATAGCGCTTTTAAGGCAGCCGAGGTACAGTTCATTTCACGCTATGGCAGAAGTGTGGGCTTGTCAGTTTGGACAGGTGAATGCCGTGCAGTTTATCTGAATCTCCTTCAGCATCAGGAGCCAGTCTTGAGCAAGATAAAATAAGCAGTAGTACAGCAAATCCCCACAGACGTGCCCAGAATTAGAGATTCAAGCATGGTATTAGAAAAAAGGGGAATGATTGCTAAGTAACAGCAGAAAATCTGACAGCGAGAAGTCTTTGGTAGTAGATCTCCCCAGAGGAGGAAGGAGGAGCAGAAACACTGCCAGCTAGGATGTTTGAAACTGGACTGGACAAACAAAGTCCTGCAGAATTAAGCGCTGGGGCTTGTTCTGCACAAGGGACTGCCTCTTGTTCTGCAGGTCAGCTCTTCCCTGAACAGATTTGGCTCTAACTGGAGCCAGTGTGGAAAAGCAGCAGCTCACCTCTGCTGATGCTGAGGAGTGTGCAAAGTGAAAAGCAAGAGTCAGAAATGCTTTTGCTAGTACTGCAAAGCTGAGCAAACCTGCTCTGGTTAATTTTTTTTTTTTCTGTTGGCCAGGACTGTAAGGTGAAAGTTTGAGTCTCAACCACCTCAGCACACGGGTAGGCAGTGAGTAATGTACTATTGATATCTGTACTCATATACCAGTTTCTGATGCCTCTTCACCATCAGTATAATAGGCTTTTGGGGAAAGAACCGGATATTTCTGAGAAGAGTTAATCATATTTAAATAATATAATGACTTTTGGCAGTTAACAGCTCAGTGTCTGTTCCCCCCTCCTTTCCCCTCTGTTTCTCACAACTGACAGAGGAAAGATGGGCCTTTTCACTGCTGAAATGAGGGTAACAGAACTATGTCATACTTTTATTTCATACATTCATAGATGTGTTGGAGAAGTTGATCATCTGTCTCCACCCCTTTTAGGAACTTGTGAATCAAAAGGCAGTATAAACAGAGATAAGTGAATTTAAAAAGTCATCAAGTGAGCCAGTCATGTTTCCTATGTAACTGTTTAACAGTAATGCTGTGCATATTCCAATGCTGAGAAATATTCCTTTAGGACTATTCCTCTGTAACACAATGGAAGGACGAAAAAACCCAAAGCAGGAAAATTGTCATACTCTTCTTGTCAGGTTCTCACTAGTTCTTTCTCCTTTTCCTGTCATAACTAGCCTTTACCAATTAAATAAAGTCAAACTGACAGTTGTCCTCTCAAATACTGAACTTAAAGAAAAAACCTACAAAGCAACTGCATGATGTTACAGAGGCCAAAAGTTTAAATGAGATCACAGTGATTTATGGTGAACAGCTCCAGCTGGGTTATGACATGTGGGTTTGTATGCAGCCTCTGGTTCAGAAATTTCCTAAACCACTGATTGCTAGAAGCTCTGAGAATGCATCCATGAGAAGATTCCCTTTACCTGTTCCCTGCTCCTGCGGGACCCAGTATCTCTGTTTTGCACCAAGCAGGAACATATTGCATTCCCCAGCTGCTTTTTGTTAGTGCCACCTCACAGGTTGGAGACCCTGAGCTCCCCTTCCTAACTCAGCATGGGTTATGTCCAGCTGCACCGTTTGTTGCTCTGCATTTAGATACTGCAAGTGGAACACCTTCTGCTTAATGCATAGATCAATGCAGACCTTCCAAGAGGGAAAAGCCCTGCCTGGAAGATAAGGAATAGCTTGGGGGCTGAAACAGCAGACAAAGATACCAGAAGTGGTTATTTTCCTCAACTGTACCGGGCTAGCTCTCTGTGTCATTTTGCATGAGTCACTTTAAAGTTTTGCATCTCAGTTTCTCAGCTTCTTCAAAAAAAATAGGGAGGCCGATGCACCCCATTCTTGTGCTACAGCCTAAGGCACCTGTAGGGAATTGAGCACTCAAATCTCAGCAGAGCTTTCCCAGACTGCGCCTAGTTCTGTGTCTGCAGTGCTTCACACAGGACATTACACCTGCTGTCTCACTGCCTGCTGCAGTGTTGAAAGGCACAGGGAACCCTCTCACATCCCAATTAATTCAAAGCTTTGATTTGAAAATATCACAGAGAAAAGGCAGCCACCTCCCATTTCATGCTATTGCAAAGCATCATTCATTCCAGTAAATCCTCGTTCTAGATGTAATGAGCTCCGTGGCTACTGTTCCGTCCCTTCTCACCATCCTTATTTCAACTCTGACCACGTTATCTGGCATAGGGAGGTATTAGTTGTATTATAAACCCATTTTGGTTAATCTGGTTATAAACTGATTTACCCTCATGAGCTATTACATTTGTCCCCTCTTCCCTGTACCTCCCCCATTCACAATGGAATTAGTTTGCAAATATGGAAGCAAGAAAAAAAAAGTCAAAAAGGAATAAATCATGCAGTCTTAAAGAAAAGAGCCTGCATCTTATCTGCTGCATCTCTGACCCACAGTGCTGTTTCCCTCCTACAGCCGACCACCCACTCAGGCTCCTTGAAGTTGGTGCCTGCAGAGCACTGGATGTGAAACGACAATAATAAATAGCAAAAGAAAGTTTGAAACTTTCTGCAAGAACCAGAAATAAGTCTTTTGCCTTCTGGGCTAATGGGGATGTCATGTGCCAAAGAGCAGATGCTTTTCACTGACTTGCTCTTCTCCGCATGCTTCATGATGTGACACTCCATTGGAATACAGACCTGAACAAGTGCCCCAGTTCAGGGCTGGTCCAGCTGTGAGTGGATGCAAAGCCATAATTTTTACAGCAGTTCAAAGCTTTGCGGCTGCAGTGAAGATATTCATTAATAGACACAATTTGCATAAGACTGGACAGGCTGAGCCAAGAATAAACTCCCAATCCCTTGATTTATTCAAAGAATTAAAATATTGCCAAGGAGATGGCGGTTTTCTTTTTTTTTTTTTTTAAGGGAACATGAAAAAATAGGAATTATCCGAGAAGAACTCACTTGCTTTGGGACAGAGTAGCCCCCTTGAAATTCCCTCCAAGCCTTTTTTTATGTTTCTGAAGTAATCGACTCGAGTTTTTTGAGCTTGTGAAAAAAGATAGTTTTAACTGGATTTTTTTTGTTCACAGCAAACGTGAGGAAGATTAAAACCTTTATATTAAATACTCTGTTAAAAGTGCTTCATCCCTGTGTCATAGGGCATGAATTTGCGCATTGTCCTTATTAGTAAAGCTGAAGACAAAAGCCAGAGGCTGCAGTACGGGTACTCACCACTGTCCATGATCTTGTTTCAAACAGAAACGAAGTCACAAGGTTAGCGAGAGCATTGCATGTTCCAGCGCAGCCTCAGCGTGCAACAGCTCCTGCCAGAGACCCTCTTTGGGAAACTCTGCCTTTTATACTTCCTGCACCTCTGCAAGAAGCTAATGACGTGCCCTGCTGTCACTGACATTTGGTAGACCCTCCTCCTTCTCCTTGTGCTTTCACCAATACAAGAAAGTTGTGCCGTGTGGCACGCTCTCTTCAGACACTCGATGAGTTCAGGTGCTTCCTCAGTGCCTGCAGCTGCACACGCACACCAGCGCTCATATGCACACATACTTTACTGAGAAGTCAGTAAAGTGAAGCAGATTCTGCTTTTGCGCTTGACACGTGAGAATTTGACTGTGATAAAAGGACAGGAGGAAAGTCTCCTTTATTCTTCTCTCTACAAAATAGATCCTGCTTCATCTGTCAGAACTCGGTGCTGTAGGAAAAGAGGGAAGTTTCCATCTTCTCTGCTAGACCCTTTCTAGGGAAGGTGTTCGCCTACCAAGTAACAAATCTCAATGTGCAGGACTGCCAGCAGCAGGCATCCCGTTTCCCTTCTCCCACGTGCTTACAGCAACCTCTCTAGATAATTGACAGCACCCAAGCAAATGGACTTCCCCACCTCTTTCTGCTTTCTGATGTTTTTGCGCTACCATCTGCTGAGTGTCAGTGCACACCGTCTTCCTCAAAAAGGTTTTGCACATTTGTGGTACTGTGCCTTCCCCAACATTAACGTTACTGCAGAAGTTTCAGACCTCCGTGTATAGCCCTAGGAGGACCTGCAGCACTGTCAGTTCAGGTCCCTGGCTTGGCAGGGAGTTGCTTTGTCTAATCCTGTTCATAAGTGGATCAGCTTCAATATAAATCAGTGGCTTTTGTTTTTGTGGCTGTCCGATGTGGATGCCTGTTCTTGGAACTGATTCTTCTAACAGGTAGAGGCATAACCAGAAAAATAGAAAAAGGAAACCATATCCTACCTACATTTCATTTTGACTGATCTAGAGATAGTATTTGCTTTGTATGAGACAAGTAATTGTGTAATTGAGTAGTTATTAAAAGAGGCATCAGTGCTGGGCAGCCACTGTCTGGCTCTCATGAATGTCTGTCCTTTTCAGGGTAATCTGATCAGTGTCTTACCAAAATAATCTGATCATTATGTGGAATATTACAAGGAGCAGGTAAGTTGCAATAGGTGAATTGATTGGTTACATCAGCGCCAGCACCTCAGCACTACTACTCATAACTCCACAGCAGAATCCAGCTCTCTGCAAGTACCCTCAGCCAGCATCCAAGCTGGAATTGTTTTGCAAATGATTCTTCTCCCAAACATTAAGACACCATGACCCCTGAAAGTCCCGCAGTCTGTGGCTCTTGAGAAAAGCAAACACTACGCAGTGCTGAAGGGAGCTGAATTGATTTTCTCTAGCATAGTTTAGCACTGGAAGATCTGAAGATTGTGTTTAAAATAAATACTGTGGGATGTACATATATTAAGATAATGTAATGATTGACCACAGCTAAAACAGGACTTTAATTAGAGTCTGAGTACATAAAAATTGAAGAGTCTGATCCTAAAACTGTCACTTGCTGCCTTGCCTTTGACACGAACTACTTCACCTTGAAGCAGAATCTTTCACATCCCAGTTCTCAAGCTCAAATTAAATATATCTGAAGTCACAGATCCTGTGGGTGGTCTCCAAACATACCTAAACACCCATCTGCAGTTTCAGCCCCTCCTAAAACATTGTGCCAGCCCAGCTTTCACTTAAATACCTTCTCAGTGTTTCCCTCTTAAGAGGCCATTGCCACTGTGGTCCTGATCCCATTCTGGGGTACTTAACATGCCCTTCACACTGCGCAGGATGCTGTATCCCCTCAAACACCCAAGGTCAGGTACCTGAAGACTATAAACGCTTGCTTGGCTTCACAGAAGGTGACCTACAGTTTCCTTAGCTCTGTCTAAGCATGCATCACTGGCTTTTCAATACACTCATTTTTGACTTATCTCTGTAGGCAGATGCATTTCACATCTCTGTGACTATTTATTGCTCTAGTTTCCTTTTGTTCACCAATTATCCAAGCAGGTACGCTGCCTTTGAGAGCTGTATCTTTTAACCACTTCCGCCAAGAAGGACGAGAGATGAAAGACTTCTCTCAGGTACAGGCACAGTACTTAGAAATGGTGGGTATAAAGCCTTTAAACAGTCTCAGTGCTGCCTGTGGGAGTGGTGGCTGTGTAAATATAGACACGATCATCTAGATTTACTGTACACAGCTACGAGAGAGAGGGGAACCAGGCTGTAACGCATAGTGCACACGTCTCCAGATCTACAGTGACTGAAGCCAAAGACAGTGACAAAAAGGAGGCAGGCATACGGCTTGCAGTTTGTGTCCTGTGCATATTCCCAAGCATTAGCTTCAGAGTTTCGGTATGTGCTAAGTTGTGTGTTGTCAGAGCCAATTTAAGTAAATTGTTTTCTTTAAAACAGAACTGGAAAAATTTAGAATAAACTTATGTCTTTACGACACTGAATTTTCTTGTACAGTCATGTTTTGAGGGACCTAGAGAGTTCTCAAAACATTAAAACTTTGCTTAATTTAACTGTGTGTATTTGCAGTCTATTTCATGCCTTTGTGACTGTCTCTTTGACATGTTCCGTTTAATATGTGTGCCCCATGATATCTTTTACAAAAATGTGATCCTGCTTGAAAAAATGTGATACTTCTCAGGGCCAGGCCCTCATCCATGCCCGGACAGTCACGCTATGCTATCTGCTCACACAATACATTTGTTACACTAAAGATCAACGAACTATTTAAAAAAAAAACCAAACAAAACGATACTCGGGTGTTCTCAGTCTTATGTTAGAACCTAGATTACTATCGTCACCTCCACTGCGAGAAAAGTGGAAATTGGTAATAAAATTTGTTACCCAGGTCACGCTACTAGAATCACATGGGAGCTGTTCTTAAATATGACTTCTCAAAAGAAAATGAAGTTTCTAATAAATTCCACAGGAAATTAGCTCAGAAGGAGAGATTTCATTTCAGGCTGGTTCCACATGAACTGAAACATTGAATTTGCCAAACTGAATTGAAACGTAATCTTGAATTGACGTGACATTAAATTGCAACTCATTCTGCAATGAAACATCCCATGGGAATTTAGCTCCTATATTTCACATTTATGTCCCGTTTATAAAATTGGTCTCCTTGCAGTCTGTCCTCCAGCTAAGTCAGATGAACATCCCAAGACCAAAAGTATCCCAGTGCCTCACAGAACATGGTGCCTGGCCAGCATGCACCGGCTTTGTGGAGTAACAGGAGTATGATCTTAGAAAGCAGAACTCATAAGGTTCTACTATACTTGTAACTCGTTCTGAAAAAAGCACAAAACAAGATGTTTTTACATCCCCAGTTCAAAGCCTTCATATATTTTCCATTAATCTGGCTATAAGTGAATTGCAATGAAAACTAACTTTCAAACATCAGAAATTTGTCAGCAGTGGAGACTCCATCCAGCTTCACCCAGCTCTGCCCATGGCTGCACAGAATATCACCCACACTGTATGTCATGGACTGGCTCACAGTGCTGCGTGAGCACTGCTGGCAGTTTCAGGTAAGCAGACCGACATTATTACAGTCCAGCTCCAGGCTGAGCATTAAAAGAACGTTTTGCATACAAGTCAAATAAAGCATTACAGGTTGAATTCAGGTATTACAGGTCCCGTGCCAACTGCTGACCTGTCCCTCTTTTTACCCCCACCCTGCCACAGGAAAAGACAGCGTGGCGCACTGAAGGAAACACCAGTACCTCAACTCTGTTGGTGTTCTGCTCTTTTGATGATCTAAAGTGCCCAGAGGAGTTTCTCCCCATTGCTGTAGGAAGCCAGAGTCACCCAGGCAGAAGCATTGGTGAGTTAAGGGTGAATGTTACTCAAGTGCCCACTTCCCAATAACCTCTCTGACATTGAGAAGGGACCTTGATATCTCTGCTGTTCTGCTGTGCCCAGCAATGCAAAACCAAGATACTTGGGATCTCCCACCTCCAGTTTTGCCTCCTGCCCAAACAACCCTCTCAGCTCTTGAGCTTCTGAGCTGGCATTTATAAGGCATGTGGGGAAAGATCCTGTGTTGAAGTCAGTAAGTTTACTCTGGGGAGGGCTTTGGCTCAGTCGTTCTTCAAGCCAACAAAATAGCAGAAGTGAAATTGTAAGTAAATTCCTGACATTAAGAGCAGTACTGAGCTGGGATTCCTCACCGAGAGGAGTTCTAAGAGTGGTTTTAGGGGATGCCCTGAAAAAAACATCTCGTGATTATAATCTTACTATTGAGGTTATTATAAGATTCTTATCCACCCAGCAGAGGAAGCAATCTGCACAGCAGGCAGGCTTATGTCAGGGACACAGTTGCCCATGTTGCTGGTTGGTCAGCCACAGGAGGGAAGGACACACGCTTGGTGTCACTGGGAATTCACCTTCTTCATGCCTGCGTCATGTCATGGGTGATGGCGTTTGTTTCCACAGAAGAAAAAACACTTCGACCAGTTTGGCATCTGCTGTACACTAAAGTAACTTCCTCAGCCTACAGTCCAGGAATTGGGCTGTGACAAGGCAAAAGTACCCAGGGACGCAAGCAAAAGGGGAGAGGTCAAGTTGGCAGCAGTACAGGCATCTCCAGTTGCTGCAGCTGAGGTGCAAAGGAGAAGTGGGGTAATCACTACCCCATGTGCTGCTGGTCCCGCTGTCCCCTAAACCCCGTAGGTCATTGCTGGGTGGCTTCCTGCAAGATGTGCTCCATTTTGCTTGCCCACGCTACCAAGTCTACTTTTGTATCTGGGGGCCTGTGATGAACAAACTGATCCCTTCTGGCCTGAAGTAACATGAAATAGAGACAGTGATCATGCAAGAATGACAAGAGAGGAAAGGCAAGGAGATAAGAAATAGGAAGAAAAACCTCCTGGAACACAATAGGAAACACGTTGAGAAAGGTGCATGACCACTGGTTATGTCTAGAGGTAGTTTTGAAGCATTCCCTGTACCTTGTTCCCACTCAGATGTGCAAACTGCCAGTAAGTTCCTGAAGGATATCAAACAGTAGTAACCGCTTAATTGTTTAGGGAGATAGAGATGAAATAATTAGGTCTCCTAAAAGAACTGCAAGAAGTGAAATGTCAGCTGACCATACAGAAAGCATCCTTCCCATGTTCAAAAGACATAAGATTTAACACCAGTCCCCTGCAGCCTTTGAAAGAAGACTGCGCATAGAAACATGGAATAATCCTGCCAGTGGTTTCTCCAAGAAAAGCTCATCCATTCTTCTGTCACAGATATATGACATTCTTCATCCCCAAGGCTAAAATCAAAAATCATACGCTGATGTTTCACTTGGTTTCTGTTGTTACTGTCCCTCTTCCTGGTTTGACTTTTTTTTTTTTTTTTTTTAAAACTTTAGAATTGGTGCCAGGATTAAAATGGCTTTTTCCTAGCTTTTTTTTTTTTTTTAATAGGGTTGAGTTACAAAAAGCAATGAAATGAAACTAGCTGTTTACAGAAATTCTAGACTTCTATAAGTCACAAGTGAAGCTGTACGTGATAATGTACAACAAAATAAGACACCAGCCCAATAACTGCAAAACCACTTCAAAAAAAAAAAAAAACAACAAAAAACCTGAAGACTGTGAAAAGAAAGCATCAAAGTGAAAGAAGGGAACCGAGAACAAAAACAGCGAGAGACAGACATAAAGCAGAGGAAGGATCCAAGCTTTCAAGCATATACTCTAGCAGCTGATCTCCATTTGGTTATCAGTACAAATTTTTACTGGATAGAGATTTGGAGGGAGAAGAAAAAATAAAAGCCTTTCCCCCCACCCCCCAAACAAACAAACCCACACCACCAGTGATGCTCTGCATACACAGGACAGATTTCAATCAAGTGCTTTTGATTCCTGGATTTAAGCTTTCAAAATCTTGATCAACTGTTGCAAACTCCTTCAAGGCACAGTTACGGCTGCAAGCAGTCTAAGACAAAACAGGGACTTGCTCCATGCCTGCCTGGGAGAATGGAGTGCAATTACAGCTCTTTCCCTCTATCCAATATGATTAAACACTGCACTTCTGCAGTATAGCAATCCCAATTTATGTCCAAGCTGCCTAGAGGGCTTAAAGCTGATTTCTAGCCTCTGCTGCAGTTGTACCAGCATCTACTACAACATTCACACCTGCATTTATCTGTCTAGGTATGAAGCATCAGTCACTGAAAACAGACTGCAGAGCCATGTTTTGAACCTAGAATTCCCTGCTCTCAATCTCTTACCATTAGAAGAACCGTTTCTGACAGTGGTGGGCTTACTAAACACCACGCTTCCCTGTCCCCTTTTCAAGTTGGAAGCAATTTAGCGGTAGTGGTATCATGTTTTATCTAAGTACTGAATTACAGGTGTGGAGCGCTATGCCCAGTGCAGTGCAGAAGCTACCATGAGGCAACGATAGCAGGCCGAAGATTGTTCCTGCTCAAGATGAGATCCAAGCCAATGACAAAAACCACTTTCTAGCTCACAGCAAGTTCACGTCTGAGCACAGTCGGTAATGGACTGATGAGAGCAGTTTACAGTCTCACATGCCTGCAAGTGCAGGGAGATACCGAGGTCGGATGGTGGCAGTAGGCTTTACCTGCTGCTCACAAGATGCTGCAGGTTACTCACACAGCAGCTATCTTGCTGCAAAATCCTAGAAGGGCCCAGCTCTATAGTTTGTAAACGCACTACAATTAAGTGACAGCAAATCCAGATTGTTCGCAGTATTGCACCCACATCTCACATCCACAGCACTGCTAGAACATGCTCATTACTTTGCTGCAAGATCCTGCTCTTCCTCAACAGAGCATACAGGTTGCGGTACAAAGCGTTGATAAGAACTTTCAGTTATTTAACATTTGCACTCAAAAGTCCCTGAAACTGTTACTAACAAACTTTATACTCTGGATTGATTTTTTTTTTTAATTGTTTTTTGATGTACAAGGATATATTGATAAATTAATGTGCTTGAACTAAAGTGGATTCATTAAACTGCATTAAGCCCAATCTTATTCGGAATTAAAGTGACCGTAATTCACATTGGAAGTTAAATTAGTGTAACTATAAATTACCTCTATTGACTAATTGAATCAACTATGGCAGAATTACTAAGCAGGATCATATCAAGTTATCCAAGAGCAAAATGGAATTTATGTCAGCATCCCTGGGAGAACAAGTCATACTTGCAATAAGAGACTGACTTTTTTTTTTTTTCTTTAAAAAATATTTTCCAAACAGCAGAAAACACATGCTAGGTTGCAAGATTCTTAACGGGGCTTTTCCTTGTCATCAGCCCATCCAAACCTTTTCCTGGTGCTGAGGGAGTGTTTTTGTTCTCTTCACTTTGGTCACATTTATCCAACAGCAACTTAAAAACAAGATTTAGCACTGGTCTTTGAATTTCTGCAGTTTGTGCAGGGATGCAGTTCCAGATCAGTTCCATCTTCTGGTACAAGATGTGGAGAGGCTCGTACTGCCACCCAGCAGTCCTTTCATGAAGGCAGTGCTGGAAGCCTGAGCCTCTCTCTTGGCATGTACCATCTAAAGCTTTGGCTACCGTCCACTAAAGCATTTCAGTCTGCTTGCTTGCGGGGTACCTTGTCTTTAGACAACTTCTCTCAGTGCCTGTATGCACAGAATTCTCCCAAGGCATCCCTTTGTCACAGATGAGGCATTTTTCATTACAGTTCTTTCTTGTTAGAAAATTGGGAAAAAAGGAAGAAGATAGATTCATTCCAATTTCTTTTTAATGGATTTCTATTTGCCATAATCTATATGAAGCTAAAAACCCATAACTGCCACTCAGGCACAAGCAGAGGCACGCAGGTAAGTTTGTTTGCATGCATTATGTTGTGTGCTTGTATAACCAGCAGCCTTACAAGGTGAGGGGAAGTTAAATTCACAGCCTAGGTAGTTAGTTGTGTTTGAAGCACTGGTCACAGTCAAATAAACCAAATAAAAAACAGTGCATCCTGCAGTACATACTGTTGCTTTAGGCCTGGCTGACGCTTGCTAGATATTACACAAAATACAGTAAGAATTGCTAGCAGTTTGCCGCCAAGGGTAAGACTTTTTCCACTTAATCCATCTCCAGGCTGAAAGGTCACAGGGAAGTTAAGGGAGACACCTGGTGGCAACACACGATCAGCACCAATTCTTATCTTGAGTCTATGATGAGGAGCATTTTTCCTTAATACTCCAGCTATCAGCAGGATCGATAACACCTACCAGTTAAAAGGACAGAGGAGAAGTAAGCAAAGGAGCAAAGTCAGTGCAGTTTTAATGGCACTGTGTCAACACAGGGTTTTTAGATTGATGGGCAATCTGAAAGCATTTGCTTTAAGTAGCTTTTGATAAACTGAGGAAAAAAAAAAAAATCCCCAAAAACCCCCCCCCCCCCTTTTTTTTTTTCTTAAATAAAAGCAAAGCCTGTGTAGCTGTGGATTTAGGACAAAACCTGAGAGGAAAAGAAGGAGAAAAGAACCATCAATGAGGCTTCAAGATAGGGTAGACACAGAAGCTAGTCTGCAAGTGGAACTCTTGCAGCTGGTGCAAACCAAGAAAACACAGCACAGGACAGATAAGAGACCTTATCAAGTGCCTGCTTTGACTTGAACTGAGAGATTGTCCGAACCCTGTTCCCCCTTAGCCCAGAAAAGCATACTCCGTGTCAACAGATCCCCCTCCTCTCGGAAGCTCCATCACTCCCAGCTGAGATCTCTCCACAACCCAGATTTGGTTGTAACAAGAGCGTGCATGTCTCTGGGTTAGCCTTACTGCCACAGGGCTCTGGAACTGGTCCACCTGACCTGCTCCCTTAACTTCGGGGGAAACTGTTTTTCAACTTCCTGCTCTAAGCTGCTGTGTGGTACTGCAATATGGTGCTTTGAATGGCAGCTCATCTTTCGTTACATGCAGCAAGCTGCCCTGGCCTCCATCTGTGCCAGTTTGGTTTACTTCGATATTTTATCCATCTAAAGCTCTATTAATCAGTTTTATTCCTTTCTATCATAGGGATAATCCTTTATGTAAGCAGAGCTCCTATAACTGAAGTCCTCATTTTGCTTGAAGCAGATTAGTTTTGCAAGACTATCCCATGTGATACACAGGTAATATTTTTTTAAACTCTTGCTTAGTTTCTCCAAAAGTTTTTTTTTTTTAAAAAAAAAAAGTTTAGCTGCTGCACAAACACGAGACTTCTGTCTTTCATGGGAATCTAACCTCAACCACATACGCAGGTTAGTGCTTCAAAATGGTATTTAGGTGCACAAAGTTCTTAAGATACTAAGTCCTATGGATTTCAATAGGAGTAAGGTATCTTGCCTGTTGAATTACTTTTGGAAAAAAAAAAAATCTCAAAAGAGTTTTAGCATCTAAATACCTTTCAGCATTTACCCTTCGGGGCCTGCTTCATGCTATGTAACTATTATAGGTCAGAAGGTTCTGGGGGTGGTAAAATCTGATAATTACATTAATGCAGAAAAAAAAATTGAGGTTTTTTTTTTTTAAAAAAACCCAGGCTTCTTAAATAACTTTGTTTTTTTTTGTGGCAAGATAAAAGCATATTTTTGAGAACTGCCAAATACAGAAGAGAACCTTTGCCTACTTGATTTTACCTACAGAATAAACCAAACAAAAAGCTGTAGGGCAACAGCAGTGATGTCAGAGGTCAAAAAGCATGAGTCAGACTCAAAAAAAAAAAAAAAGTGCCTGTTTTTTCTTGAAGAGAAAAACAAACTAAAGAAAACAACTCCCTCACCATGATGCAACGGTTTGGATTTGCCTCTTCATTTTCTTGTCAGGCCCCTGTGGGTGTGAAAGACTTGCCAGCTCTCAGGCATCTCACAGGAGATAGCTCAGGCCTGCTGCAGGTGACCTCAGCCCATGCCTTCGTGAGTGCACATGCCCTTGTTGGTTCCCACGCCGCACCAACCTGTGCCCACGTCTGCCCCCACATGGGAGGGGTGAGGGGACACTCACCACAGCTGGAGGAAGAAGAAGGCACCCTGGTGCTTTATCAGCTTGCACCCACTTTTCAAACAAAGCACAGAAAAAACAGAGGAAGGAGGAGGCAGACAACTAACTCCAGTGAGCTCAATAGCAGGAGCAGCACAACAAGTTGGTGGGCTTTATCTATTCCATCTGCCTTGTGGGAGGGTTTCGTGTCCTGCTGAGGACCTCCAGCTGGGTGTGTTGGCTCATCAGGAGTTCCAGTTAGCTGCTGTCCATCTGAGCCCTTGGTAGCCAGTGAACTGGAGATGATCAGCTCCTAGGAGCTGCAGCCCAAGGAGCGTAGGGTGAGAAAGGACTATTGCAGGAGCACAGCAAAGGAGCTGGGTTACTTGTGAGGTTGGTGCCCTAGCCTTGGCTGCAGCTCTCCTAGGTCTTCCCCATACCCCACTGCTTCCGCTAGCTCTCTTGTGCTGTCTTCTCTTAGCACTACTAATTCCCTCACTGCCCTTTGCAGCTCCCTGTGCTTTTCACTCCTTCCCTTTTTCTGGCCTGCGAGCTAGGCAAGAGACAGCTCTGCGATGTGGTGTGTTGTAGCAGCAGCTGGCAGTGCCCGTCAAGGGCACTGATTTGGGCCTCTTTCCTGCACCTGGTCCCTGATGCTCATGTCCCTTGCAGGCACATCCTGTCATTGAGAGTTCTGCACCTCTGCCAGCCACCGCTGGGGTTGGTCAGTGCTTCACACACTACATACTGGGCGTTTGTTCAGGAGGTTTTCATGTGCTTGGAAAAATTATTTTACCCTTGAAGATGACACCTACTCATTCAGGTACACACCCTTAGCTGCAACATACCCATCCTTGCCAATAATTACTGTTATTTACATATACCTTGAGACTATGTAGCAGATGAAAAACACAAACAGTCTTCAAAAACCAAGGCAGTTGCACAGATAAAAGCTGTTGCACAACAAGCATTCACATTGCTTGAGGTGTGGAGTCTCCTACTGCTTGCGTACCAACCGATTCCACCTGAACCCCTTCATGGTCATATTAAGCATAATGACAAGAACAGCTTGCCTATTCTGAGACTGGAATTTTGAACTTAAAATTACTTTAATTCTTAGGCAGGTTTCACGGCTTTAATTTTTTTAAAGCCCAATTTAAGGAGCAGCCATGGTTTCTGTTTCCTCATAAAAAGGTTCTTTTTATGTCCAAGGTAACACCTTTTTTCAAACACATTAGTATCGGAACTCCTATTTTTCTTTAAAAGGTGATGAAAAATACAAACTTTGCCACTTGAGTAGCTCATTGTATGACAGTACTTGTAAGAGGAAGGCTTCCATTACTGAGTTCTCTTCCTTCTTCATTTCCAGTTGTGTGTTGCAACAATCTTCTCTGCAGCTGTCACCGGTAGATAAAAGTGACCGCATGTCAGCACATTTCGGTAAGCTATAGTGCTATCTGTGGGAATGCATTTGATTGTTCATATACACCTTCTCCTTCACCACCTGAACAAGCACGTTCAGATTTGCCCGCTGGATGCAGTGCTGAGGCTGACATACATTCGTTTGTGGGGTTCAGTCTTAACATCTACAGTAAGGATTTAAATTAGTTCTATAGAATTATACTAAATTTTACTATTTCACATAAGAAGCACCACAGTCTAAGAGCTACTGCAGGCAATTGAACAAAATTCCACTCAGCACCAACTCCTGAAAGGTTTACATCTCTTGGAGTATGAAACAAAATTGTAAACTACAAGGCAGTGTCTCTGAAGAGTCTATTTAATATGTGTACGAGACTGCACTGTAATACCGGGTTCGATAACCACTTCCAAGCAGAAATGTCCAAATCAGCTTATGAAATCTTGTGAAGTCAGGAAGAATGCACAGCAATTAATCAGTACACATATTAAATATTAGGACTGTAACTGGATCTTACTCTTCATATCATACTTTTTGTAAATACATACCTCACAGCCCTTCAGGGTGGAAATTTCACTTCATTTAAAGTAATACTGAAATGATTTCTGTTAACTTAGAAGGCTGCAGTTAAAAGCTTACAGGCAAAAAATCGCAAGTTCATTGCCACTTGTATTATTTCCTCCACAAATTCCCACATTCATTGGCTCTTAAAGTCAAAAGCTATCACCAGAGTTCCTTCTAGACATAGCTAGCATTAAAAGCCTAAAGCAACTCAGAAATTTTTTGCTTTGCTTTTCAAAGTACTCTTGCAGGATAGCTTTTTGTATTTAATATATTTCAGTAATGAATTCCATGTTTTTATTCTCTGGGCTTAAGATGGAGAACAGCTGATAAAAGCCCTACATCAAATACAGGCATTACCTTAAAAGACAAGAACCAGACCACTAGAAGTTTAAAAAAAACAAGCAGGTTGGATTTTATTATTTTTAGACCATTAAAAAAAAGGATTTAAAAAACATTACTACCTCATATACCCACTATTCCATAAAAACATAACTAGTTTATTGAAGCATATGCATCATGTGTTCTCTTATAGTTGGAAACTTATAAAACGGCTTGTATCTGTTATAATTTTTTTTCTTCAGATAGGGCTTCTGCTTCGACAGGGCAAAATGGGGCATCTTCAGTACTTCTGTAGAGTTCCCAGAGGTTTTCGAAAGGTCATGGCAAGCAAAACTGCTTTTTTTTTTTTTTTTTTTTTACTGTTTGTGTTGCATTCATGATAACTTCTCAGAGAGCAAGTAACATGTTTAATGCTCTCCTGCTTTGTATTGTATTTTGCCAGATCTTTGGCTGAGGTCCTATCTACTATCTGATATCCTACTGATATCTCAGTAGCAAATAAAGGAGTTAAACAGTGAAGCAAAGACTGTTGTTGAAAAGAATCTGGTATCACAGAAAAAAATCCTTAAGACAGGTCACTTACTTCAAGACGACTGCACTCTTAATCATTTGGAAACATATCCCCATGTATGTTGCATGCATAACATGAGCAAGTTTCCTTCCCTGTTGAACAGCTACTGTATGAAAGACAACAAAGATTATGCCAAACAAAAACAAACAAAAAAAAGAGGAGTCCAAGTCTTGCAGCCTTACTTAGGAGAACTACGCGTGAGTTCAAAAAGCTTTCTTTAAAACTGTTGAAACGGGCAGCTGCAGTAGACATCATCGCTGGCAAGAATTGAAATGGTAGCGGTAACACATGCTAGGCTGCTGTGGTTTTTTTTGTTTTTGTTAGATCCAGGAAATGCTCTATGTTATACCCAGAAGTACAGGGGTTATGCATCTTTGCTTAATGCTAAGGTCAACTATAAGATGCCTCAGTAACATTGACCCTATCTAGAAGGTACGATTAACTGCACGTTTCTCAATTGTGCTGCTTTCATCAGCCTCTGTGATCGTGGTACTAACTTCCTGGGTGCAAATGTAACATTCCCTTGCACTTAACCGGGAGATGGGTGGGGCTGAGTTAGTACATCAGTGAAACTAGGTTGGGAGGAATCCAGCAGAGAGGTGATGCACATCTGCATCTCATTTAGCCACAACTGAACAAGAAGGGCCTTGAAGAAACACTGCACTTTCACTGTGGTCATGGAATTAGAAAAAGGGTAGAAATCCTGATTTCTAATATTAAAAACAACACCAATGCTATCTTTCTGGGGAAGAAATTCCAAACAATACTACCTCTCCACATTACACTGCTGTGTTTAGACATGTCAAATGTTTTCTGTTGTAAGATGTCTTTTGCCCCTAAAGGGCCCTTTAAGTCACTATGCTGATAATATGATGTGTTACTAAAACCCAATATACTTTGGAGACAAGTGATACAGGCAAGGAAGATACAAAAGCCGCTCAGCACATTCTGAAATCAAAACAGTACTTCATTAAAAAGAGACACATGAAACAAGTCAATATTTATTCTTTCTTCTCACTATCCTCAGTGATAGGGTCTGCAGGAGGCTCTTCGACTGTCGCGCTATTGCTCTCTGAACCAGTGTTGCTATCACTGGTTCCTTCCTCTGCAGTGCTATCAACCCCTTCTTGGCCACTCTCCTTATCATCTGGGGTAGATGTTCCTTCTTCACCATTCTGCTGGTTTTCTGTGCTCTCTTCTGGGTGAGGCTCTTCTGTAATAAAATATTTATCAGTGTTGTTTATGTACCAGTATATTTATGTTGTCCAATTAGAATTTAGGAAGAAACAGAATCTGTAATAAACCCAAGTACTTCATAGCAATTAGTTCTCTTAGAATGTGCAGTAAGAGGCACAGCTTTGAAAGACCACTCAGTACTTAGAATGTACATGGTCCTGCCACATGGCACCCTGAAAGTCACTGCAGCTGCCTGACCTCAGAAGTCTAGACGCAAGAAAGCATTGTGCTTCATTATGCTAAAAGCACTGGAATTCAAACTCTTCCACTTTCCCTTACGCTGTTATGGCAATGAGTCACTGTCATCTAGCATCCTTGCTGGATGTTGACAGTGGGACAAGGAAACACTCTCAGCTGCTCCTAGCTAACTTACGTCTAAAAGATGAGTTAGGTTTAGAAGGCATTCAGAAATCAATTTTTTTTCCTTGGGTGCATTTAAACACAAAGTATTACATACTGGCTTTGTGATATCCTCTACCCTTTTGAAAACAAACAACTTAATGAGAAGAAAGCAAACACCTGTGTTCATCAAGATGAAGTTAACTATTCTGAATGTTCTTCTGAAGAAGCCTTCCTACTAAGAGCAAAAATGTAGGGCACTCCTGGCTAAGCTGAGCCTCTACAGAGATACTTTAATAATGCTTATCCTTGAGGATTCTTAAACTGGTCTTCCAATGCAGTTACCTGTCTCCATTGGAGCACTCTCCTCTTCTTTCTTCTCCTCCATCTTGTTAGCTGCCTGTTCTTCCTCAGCTGGTATGTTATTTTGACTGCGTTCAGCTTGCTCAGCTGCTTCTTTTTCCCTTTCCTCCTGCCTCTTGCGAGCCTGTTCCTCAGCTTGAGCAATTTCAGCTGCAATTTTTTCCATATCCACTTCTACCTTCAAACTGCATAACTAGCAATTAAAAAAAAAAAAAAAAAGAGCTCTTTTACTACTACCCCAGTTACGCTGAAAAACAAAACATCAGGAAAACCCAATTACTAGTTCAGTATTTCTACATGCAGCATAATTATTTTGATTTGACAAAGCTTATATTAAAAGCTTCAGTAACTACAGGGGGAGAAATAAGCACATAACCAAAAAAAGGCTAAAGAAACAACCTAAACTTTGTTTTTGAGTGCAGCATGTTCTTCATAGTGGCTTTAGGCCACCTTCCTTGAGCTGCTCCCTAGTGAACGCAACCAGTCAAGCCTGAAGGCACTTTTAAACTGTACTGGCTGAATATAACCACTGAAGGTCAATGAAGGAGCATGCAATAATAAAAACGGTGGCTGCTTTCTAACACCCATGCACTTCACCAGACCTAGGACACTGCAGTCATCTAATTATAAGTAATTCAATACAGAACTAAACAGAAGTGAGCAGAGTATTTGTATAAATGGTTAACTACTAGATTCCTCAAAATAAGTGGAGAAGAGTGACAGTTATACCCTTTTGAGCTCATTGTTAAAGGATTCTGTGCTTTCCAAGAATTTCCTCTTCTTCTCCTGGTGACGCTCCTCAATTTGCAGAAGCTCAGCTTCCAGTTTACGCTGGAGATGAAATAAATGGTAAGAAGCTTACTATGTAGTCATCTGAAGAATCGGACAAAGTTTACTGGACAAAAATATTTAGACCAATATTTTAAAATATACCAATGTATTAAACACCCTTATGCCAAAACGTTTTCCTTGATCTGATACCCAATAGCTAAGAAGTTCATATAAAAAAGTCTGAACAATAAATGGGACTGTGCAGTATTTCAGGATTGTTAGGCACAAAAATTTAAAACAGTATGTACTCAGGGTGAACAGTCCATCATCTTCCAGCATAAAAATCTACGTACTTTCTTTCATATTATACACCCCATAGTACACACACAACACTTCAGTTACATTCTCTAATGCAGAAAGACCACAATTCAAACAAAAGAAGCCCTACCCCCTCTTTTGTGAGATCTATCTTATTCTGGTCAAATTTCAGTTTTCTTTGCCTACACGTATACTTACTGTACTTACAGAGTTCTTTTGTTTGGAAAATATGGGCATATGCCTGTTCAAAGCTAGCTGAAAGGTACAAATGTGACCTCACTAGATTTCTCTGTGTGCATTTACTTCTCAATGAAAAAGGTCACAATAGGATTTACTGTGATAAAGAATTGTTACAAACAAGATTACAGTCATAAGCCAACTGAAAGCCACAACTATCGGAACCTATTAAACTGAAGATTTACCATATACGAAGAAGGTTATAATAACGAAGAGCTATGGATTTACTACTTAAGATATCCTAAAGAACAAAATACAGTTTAAGATAATTCTCAGTAAAAAAACAGCACAGAAGGTAAAGTCTCACATCTAGCCACGCCCAAGAAAACCCAGAGAGTAGCTATTAGAGCATACAGAACATTGACACCCAGCAAGAATAGTCATGTAGATGATCAAATGATCCAAGACCCGGTGTACAGCCTAACACCATTATGTTTTAGCAGCCTTCATATCATTAATCTTTACCTGGTGAACCATTAAAGATTGAACCTGGCGTTTAAGAACTTGCATTCTAGCTGTAGTGACAACAGAACGGACATCAGGAACCACACTTTCACTCAGTATCTCACTGATGAGACGATGATTTCTTTGGAAACGAGCTGTAGCTGTGTGCTTCATAGAAAATCCATCGTCGTAGTCTGAAACAAGAGTTTTAAGTGCAACTGCTTTAATTCCACAAAGTACCAAGACTAATGAGACTGTACCAATGTCACCACTAATTAAAAACAAACCAAAAAACCTAACACCAGTCTGTCATATCACGAAGTTCATATCAACAACTATTTGATTATAGAACATCAAGTAATGAAAAAAAAAAGTGTGTGAGGATAGAATGCCATTCACTCTGGCACAGCTATGGCAGCTATTTTACACGCATCCCCCACATGTCTGAAATTCGGATTGACCTGGTTATTTACTGTGGTGTTGTCCATGTTTCCAGAGTAAGAGGGGCTATTAATACGCTGAACAGAGAAACCATTTCTGGTTAATCATGTTACCAGAACAATACCCACTGCAAAAGAAGCTTAAAATACTAACAAAAGAGAGACTCCCTATTTATAAGGGAGCTTTGTACCACTGATCTAAATGACTTATTTTTTGAAACACTGAGGAATGAAAGCATGAGGCATGACATTTAATCTGCAGTAAATTAATGTAGAAGGTGTATTCTACATTTTTGAAGGTACAAAAGCATTTCTCTAGAGAACAGCTACCGAAATAAAAAAAATACACTTCAGGAGAAAAAGTATACTTGCACATAGGTCAAGAGCTTGTGTTATAAACTTCTTGCAGAGAAAAGAAATCGAAGGCAGCCCATCAGGAACTAAACAGTCTTGTTCGACATGCAGCTAGAGGATTAACTACACAAGAAGATCTAAGAATGTAACAGGTCAATTTTTTTTTCCTTGACCAAACTAAAAGAGCTTCCAATTTATGACAAGATGCTGAACTTAGACAACAATAGTCTAGCTACAGAATTTAACATGAACTACATGAGCATTATGGATTGTACAAGGTACTCATTTTAGTAAGTAAAATTCAGTTTGATGCTATAAAGCAGAACAAAATATCATCTCAAACTACGTAGCATGCTTCCTGTATCTAGCAGCACTCAAAAGCTTCTAGCCTGTAGAAGACAGAAGTCCTCCTATGCTGTGACTTCCTACATTTGTTCAGAGAGCAGGTAAAGCCTTTCAATATAATAAAAAAGACAAAAAAAAAAAAAAAACAGAGTCTGCAGTTTTGGTATCAAGAACCTATCTCAGACTCAAGAAATTCAAGCCAAACTAACTAGAATTTAAAGCAGAGTAATTAAGCAGCATTAACTATTGGTGAGGAAACAAACAGAATAAACTTCTGTGAATATAACTCGCATTTAGTTGAAAGTTACAAACAGTTAACTGACAGGTATAAATTATCTTTCAGGGTGATGTCATTTAGTAAAGTCCAGAAACTGAATTTATTTCACCTAAAGTTTTCCTCATGGAGAGTACTCTCACACTACTCACAAACATCTGAACAGCAATCCTAAAATATTATGCCAGAAAATATTACCAAAGAAGCAACTTTCATTAAACTAGTTACCTGCTTTATTTTAAAGTGTTATGTTCAATTTCCCATTGACATACCTGATTAAATGAAGTGAAAAGAGGAAAAAAACAGTGGGAAGATAACAGATTTGCAAGAGACAAAGAAGTATTAAGTAAATTGGTCTCCATAATAAATGTCTTTGTCCCCTTAACAAGATTCCTTTCATGATACAAGCTCTTGATCCTAGTGACACGTAGGACACACAGCAGCGTTTCTGCCACAGGCAAGAGTTGGCCGTTTCATCCCAAATATGAACAGATCCAGCTCAGTGCTAGGTCAGCTGGCTCTGCCTGAGTTAATTTGGCCCAGGTAGCATGGAACAGAATTTGAAGTTCCAACATGCCAGCTACTGGAACACTAAATACATTTACATAAATTTTGCAGTTACCTCACACAGGCAAGTGCTGTTTGTTACAGGCTTTATCTCAAGGGTGTGCTTTTACAAAAAGGGGAAAAAAGGGTGTAACCAAATAGATTTTTCACCCTCAAGTTTCAACAAGTATGTATTTGGTCATGAATTTAGAAGTAGACATTAACTGTATGAATCTAATTTTTCCCACTGGGTGGGGTGCATTACCTTGCAGTCAAATTATCTTTCAGAATTTTCTCATCAGTTTGTCAATAGCAAGGATAACTCTTCTTTTCTAAACAATCTCAAATGACAGTTGTTGAACATGTTTGAAGTTCAGGTGCTCTTAATCATTTGAAGCCCATGCTTCAAATCAGAGGCATGCACTTCTGGTAATAAAGCACAAAATTCCGTTCAAGCTGAATTAAATCAGGCATCTAATCATTTTGTAATTCATACACTAAAGCCATTACAGAGTTTTAAGCAGACTGATTTCTTTTGAACTGTAAGCATTATTTCACACACAATAAAGGGCTAGAATAATTTTTATCATTGGCTTGCCACCTTAGCTTTTGGAAACAAGACAAAGTCAGCTGTTAGCTGTATGAAATAAAAATGTAATTATGAAAATTAGTATTGAAGGTACTGAAATAGAAAGGAAGTCATGTTAAGCATTGTGAAGGTTATACGGAGGTAGTTTTCCATCTCTGGCATGTGTTCCTCTATGCTGTAGGCCCTGTAATGAGACTGTCTCACTGGATGTGCATACAAATTCCTTTCTGCTTACCATCTGGATCTTCTGCTGGCTGTATACTCATGTAAGGTTCACCTTTTTCCATCCGTGACTGCCTTTGTCGGCTTTCTTCTTCTAACGCAGCCTCAGCACGACTTTTTGCATTGATGTAGGCAAGGTATGCAGGAGAGTTATGGTAGGCCTTCATGGACTCATTGTACTCTATCTGAAACGTGACCAACATTGTTTGATTGCACCACTGGACAATTTCAGACTTGACACAATTAGGTGCGACTCAACGTGTAGTTATGTACAGACAAATCTATATTAAACTATCTTGCTGATACAGAAATGATCATATTCTCTCAGCTTCAATTTTTTTTTACAAATTAGAAAAACTTCCGTAGTCATTCATGTTTTGAAAAACACGAGTTGGGCTTTTAGGTATGTTTTAACATCTTAAGAGGTCTTATGATAGCTTTATTTTGATATTTAAAATGAAACCAGAACAAAGCACTTCTGATCAGATGAACTCTGATAAAAGAATGAGTTGACTTAAGATATTCTCAGTGATGCTTTGGAGTTCTAACTACATATTTCATTCCAATTTCTTCTCTTTCCTTATTCCAGTATGCCATGAACCAGTTTTCAAAATAACTTATACTTTTGTATTCTTTGATCCATCCCTGCACTGGGATGATACAGAATGCTGCAGCCAGACTACAGTCTCCTCCTGGTAGCAGGACTGCATCACTGTTTTCACCTTCTTTGAAACATTTTCCCTTTGAATTGCTTTCTTTAATGTCACTTTTAAAATTTGCCTAGACTAGATTTTGTACAGAGATTTGAGGTATTTCCAATGAAAAATAAGATATATCTATGATATTGGTACAAGTACCCAAGGGTATCATTTGCTTTTTTATTAGGACTGGAAACCTATCTAGGCACTGGAAAAATATAAACAAGATGGCCCCTGCCCCAAGGAGCTTACAATCTAAGCATTGTTACCAAGTTTTTAAAAAAAAAAAAAAAAAGATTTCCTTGATTTTGTTTCAACTAAGAGCATCCAGCCTTGAAGTACTTCTCTATTGACTTGGAATAAAAACAGCTCTAAGTTCCTCAGGTTTGACCAGGTTGTGCACAACCTCAGATGCCTACCAGGTTTAACCACAAGACAGCAGGTGGACAAGTTTCCCTTTGCAGCTTAGGATCACAGTAAGTCTTGTAAAAGTCCTCAACACTTACCAACCTAGACACGATGTCGCTGTCATCTTTTGACATGAAGATCAATAAAAACAACACAAATGCAAGAAAACCTTAAAAACGGTAGCATTTTTCTACCAAGAAACAAAACACTATGCCATACCATGGAGTTACACCAGATTACACACCATGGAAACCAAACCCTACGTGACTGGAAGACATTTAGGAACATGTTCATGACTCAATAGCAGTAGTTGCAGAGCACCAGTTTTGAAAGAGGATTTTGGTGTTGAGACAATCTTTTCAACACTGATGTTGTACAATCAAATCCATTCATTAAACAGTTAAAATCGACATTCAATTATAAATACTTCATTTTGAATTAGGTCTAAAAACTGACCAGTCACAGTTGATGTACAGTTATTTAAAAAAAATCTAAAAGACGTGTCAGGACATACTTCCATTAAGTTACATATAGGGGGTCTCGTGAATGCCTCATACACCACTGCATGGGTAAGATGAATTTTTCTTCTCAGACCAGTTCCTAGAAGAATCAGCTGTAATAAACATCCCAGATTTCTTCCATTTACCTTTTCAGCTTCATATTCATTCAAATACTCTTGCTTCTCTTCATCAGTGAGATCTCGCCACATTCCTCCAATAATCTTGCCAATTTCCCATAACTTCAAATCAGGATTGGACGCCTTCACTTGGTCCCAGACCTTAACAGAAACAGCTGGAGCTTTACTAATGATATCTAAATACTTCCAAATTAAACATTTTATATTGTCATCTCAGTGTTCTTTCTGGAACCACCATGAAAAACAGGATTAAGTTAGGAATGAGTCTGGCTAAGCTATCTCGATTATTTTCTGGGGCAGGAAGTCAGTAGGAAGTCATCTACTGAAACGGGCAATTGCTGAAATGGCTTTGGTTTCATGAGAATATTGCTTTTAACCCTCTTAATTCTCTTCTCAAATGCACATCGCTGCATCTCTGGGAAAAAGAAAGTGCTACTGAGTAAACACATCCAGCAGTAGATTATGATAAAGAGCACTGAGCTTTTCAGATCAGAATGCAACATTTCAAAATATTTTTCAGTCTTGCTGATCAATTTGAGTTCCAACAAGTTCTGACTCCACCAAAAAGGTTTCTAACTTTACAGGGAAAAAAAAAAGGAGAGAGCTGCCAGTGTTATTTCTTGCTGCGCCACTTGACTTTTTTTTTGCTGTTGGTTTTTTGGCCTAAGACAGATACGCTGGTAAAGATACTTTACCAGAAGTGGAAGAATTTCCTTCTGGCTCACCCGCTTCAGACAGGCTCACATGCCCTCCCCATGCCCAATCAGATTTCAGACTCCACAAGAGTCTCTCTCCTACTTTCTGTCAAACAGTTCACAGAATAGCGAAGTAAACGTTGCCACAGGCTAGGTTGGTGAAGGAGAACATGCAAAGTCCACTCATTGCTACTCTTCAGTCCAGCTACAGCACTGTACCAAGCTCAGTATACCGCAAGGAATATCTCCTTTATATAAAAAAGTTCTGTCAGTAAGTCACAGGAACTTCTGAATGTGGCAGGGTGGATCCTTGTCAGCAGAGACAGTGGTAGTAAATTATCATTTTAGAGAAACCTTTTCCCCCCAGAAACTGGCAACTGTATGAACAGGCTACTGCTGCCATTATTCTGAAGGGCAATGCATCTGTACTTTACAATTCCCTTAAAGAATGTGCAGGCTGTTAGAAGTAAAAGTTTAGAAGCTGAAACTAAGATAATAGCAATTAATTGTTAGCACATACAAACGCTAACTTTTATTATTACTTGTTCGATACTGTATACCCACCTTCCGGCTGTACCTCATGTAGGGCATCAAGGGCTTGTCTGGGGGTTTGGGGGGCTTTGGAATGGTAATACCAGAGGAAGCCTATGAAAGAACCGAATAAATCCATTTGTTAATGTGTTCACTGGACAGTTTCCATACACACTAGTTTTGGAAAACATTCATTCTTGTACAGTTGAAACAAACAAACACACCCCCGCCCCATTCCAAGAAGCAAGCAACACCACCAAATAAACTCCTAAAACTGTGAACAGGCACTACAACTGGTCCTCAGGGTAGTATTTTTCCAATCTAAATTTGTCTGTTTATCCATAAGCTTACTACGTCAAAACACCAATCTCAGCAGGTTGTTTTCTCACTTCTGATTAGCAACCTTACTGTACCTGTCCTGACAAATTTAACGTGTCTACTGTGGGATGGCTGGGGAGAGGGGGAAGATAAAGTTTAGGATCATGAAATTATCTAGACGTCTTTTCATTTGCAAATCAATTTAGCAATGTGTTCATCTACAAAATATGTCAGTGGTAATTTGGAGCCAATTAAACTACTCATTATAAAAAGAAAACACCTCTATGCAACTCATCCATCAGTGTGCTTTATTTGTATCCAAGCTGTACTGTAGCTGTCCAAATTTGCCTGTAATATCTGTGCGCCCTTATCTTCCGTTAGGTTCGCACAGTGTCAAGCACCTTGCTTGCACTACATAAAAGACACTACGCAGTGTTACTGACTGACAGCTGCTGCACCCACCTGTTCTTGTCCCCTCAATCTACAAAACACCTGACAGGGCTTTCTTCTCCTAAAACAATGACCTTACAGTCCCTATCAACCACAGGTTCTAAAAACCTCCACTCTTCAAGCGCTTACACATGTGAGAAGTTCTGTTATATTAAGTGGGACCGTTTTCATAAAAATATAAAGCAGTTTCAACCTTTTTCAGGACTACAGCCATAGATTAAGCAAATACTTGAATTTGGCCATATAGGCAGTATTCAGCTTTCAAATTTTTCCTCTTGATATTTTGTGTTTTGCTGAATTTATGGAGATCTATGAAACAATGCATACAGAATTGCGTATAGATATAAATAATGTACATGAGGTATATGCATTACCAAAATGTATACATATATACACACACAGATGGATTTGAAAAACATTAACGGAAATTGTTTAATGCTTTTAAATTAACAGGAATTTAAAGACACCATACATATATTGATATATGCATGGCAGAGAAGGCTGTATATGCTTATGACATACAGAAACAATGAAAGTTCTCAGAAAACCTAACTTATTCTTGTATAAGAAAATAAATACACATTCAGACAGTATGTTCAATCAAGTTCCAGCTTGTATGGGAAGGGTCCTTTCTGTAAACATTTTAGCAAATCAGATGAACTTCATACATGAAGTTTGAAAGAGGTTTATAAAAGGTTTATAAAAGAGAGACATAAGAAGAGTACGCTTCATTTAAGGCACCATATACGTGTTCTTTGACAGGTCTTTTCTTATACCACATTCCAAACTAGGCAGATGTTTTGAGATAGAAATTTTTACATGAAAAACCTTATTATGAGAGTTACAGGTTTTTATTTTTTTTTAAATCTGGGATTTACTCTATTTCTGTTGTGTTAGTTATGAAAATGTTGTGCTTCCACAGTCTGTTTTTTTTCCTGACTGCACCTAATGCTCAGGACTTTATCTGTATTTGAAAGAAGTTGTCATCCGTCACAACCTGACTCCAACTCACTTTATTTACTCCATGAAAAATGAATTTAACATCCATTTTCCACACATCCACAGAGTACAAAAGATCTGAAAGGATTCTATTTGATTATCAGCACACTTTAGTTGAAACGATTGTTTCTGAACTAGGGACTTCGCATAGTTAGTATCAGACTAAGACTGGAAAGAAAAATAAAGGCTTATATCTCTTCTTGCATTGCTCAATAGTACAATGCAGCTACTATTAATGATCCCTAGTTTGCAAAGTATTCTTCCTTATTTTTGTGCCAATAAACCTCAATAAAATTAGCAGTTCCCTCCCTCCGATAAGAATTTGTACCCATGCTGCAGACCTTCTCCCTAAGCATGCAGTGGTCACTGAAGACCACAAAGTCTGTCTCTTTGGAGTTCTGCATCACACATGATTACCACATATTTCTTCCCCCTCTTGAATAGAAGTCCATTTTCCTGTAAACAGTTTCAGAGTGAAGGGGAAGGGGTAGGGGTGGGGAGTAAAAATCAGAAGTAATTTTTTGTTTTTAGAAAAAAGTGGCAGCAGCCAAGATTCAGAAGAACCTAACTCTAAAGCCATTTCTGGTCAATTCCTGTTGTTTGCCGGATGATGTAATAGTTGATTCTCCTACCGTGACCCGGCTGTTGGTGCCCGGGTTCCCTCCCAGCCTGTAGTTGTTGTAGGCCAGATGGCTGTATGGATTGTATCCCACAAACCCTGGTGTGCTGGGCATTTGCTGATGGAAACAAATGAGACAAAAACACGAATGAGAAATGAGCTCAAACGAGGAAAACACAGAAATGAAAATGAACTGCAATATGGCATGCAAAAGCAATCAGAATTTAAACAAGCAAATGAGGTGTAGCAGTTGATATCTTCTCAACACACAGAACTTACTCCAATATAAACCTATTAAGGAAACAGGATTTTAAAGCAAGTGGGTCACTACAAATGTCTGTCCAAAGTTGGTGGTTTTATTTCTGTTAAATGTGTAACTGGTTTAAACAAGTATTCCATAAATCCTGTTCACGACTAATAAAATTTTCCAACATATAATAAGCCACCAAGAAATTCAAGAAGAGCCTCATATCCAAAGGGTTAAACTTACAAGGCAACAAATTACAATAGCACATAGTAATGGGGCAAAAATCCCTCAAATCAATGCTTACTATAACAGTGAAAATCCCTGCCCGCTTTTCTTCCCACTCTAACGCCTTTCCAGCAAACATTATGCTGTCAATAAACGGGGGGAGGAAACCTCTCTCAAAGTACCATCTGCGCACCAATACCAGTACTGGAACACTTTACTGGTGGTTTGCAAAATCAAAATATTTGAGAGCTGTGGGATTAGAAAAACCAAGAGATGATGATTCACTGAGGTGTCCGTCTGTTATGAGGTAGGCTGCAGACTGACAGTTGAGGAACCACTGCAATACAAACTACAGGTTAGAAACTACAACCTAATCTTAAATGATCACTAAATTGACGACTATTTCCTTACACAGAAGTTACACATCCTTATCCATTCTTCAAGGTGGATCAGTTTGTTCTCACATCCAGTAACACCGAAAATCCTTTTTTTTTTTTGTTTTGTACAATCCCTTCTTACCTATCATTTACATAAAATCAAGTGCCAGAAGGTTCACTGTTTTTACCTTCTCTCATGAATCTCACTCCTGCCTTTTAACTATGCTCTCATTTTTCCATTATGTACATTCAAACTGTGTTGGAAAAAAGTGGATCAACTATTTAATAGTGACTGCGATTAAGTCCTGACTGTGGTGGTCTTATCATCCCAGTCCACAAGGACCCATGATATCCTGTAGCGTTGCTCAAAGTTTGTTATCTGCGCGGTGTCTTGTGCTTCAGTACCACTTTGGCCCTAAGAAACATTCCAGTAGTCTTTTAAAGTTATTTGCTCGCTATAGCCATTCTAGATTACAGTTACAGAAATCGTATGATTAAGTTCGGGACTCCAAGGAACCAAGGTATGACAGATACAAATATGGAACAAAAATAACCTGTAAGCTAAACTACATTAACTTGCAAAGTTTTCAACTGCATGCAGACACACTGTAGTTACTGTGTTTCTAAACATGTAATACAAGTACAAAATAAAAGTATCCTTTAACAGTCAGCCTTCAAATATATACTTTATTGCCAAGCTCTTTAAAACGGAAGCACAGCAGTTGACATTTACTTGATTTGTATGCCTGTGATGATGACATACACATTCACTATTTAATAAGATGCCATATTACTATAGGTCAGTATTACTGTAACATCTTTAATAAAATCAGATGACAACTGCAATCCCTGTTTGCAGAAATAAAGAATTAAGCAAGACATTAAGTGTTACAAGGTAACTATCTTGCAGTATGTAGAGATTTCTTACTTCAGATGCAACACTAGTTAATGAGCATTATTACTGATGCTTTGTTGACTGCAGGATCCGGACCTGGCTGCAGAGGAATAAGCAAGGTTATTTGTCTGCTTTTCTTTTATGCCTTGCGTTAACAGAGCAGAGACCATCTCAAGGACCGTACGTAATTTAAGCAACGCAAAAGATGCTTGAAGGACGGGCAGTGCATGTCAGAAGACGCAGATTTGAAGTTTTTGTTTTGTGTACGCTTCTGAAGACTTAACTTGACTAAAGGATGTACCACATCCATTATACACCATCCAGTATACACCATTTAACAACATCCGTATCCACGCTACATCCCAAAGGAATCACACACATATGCATAGCTCTTGATGCAGGAATCCAGTTGCAAGAGTGGATGCCATCACATTCCTTCTAATATTGGCACAAATCTATTCAGTTGTGTGCAAAATGAAAACTCTGAACAAACTATGCAAAACACGTTTTATTTCTGTAAGTTTTTAAGAACATAACTTTTATTTATACATTTTATTGTTTTTCAAGCCTCTTTAAAATATGGCACAACAAATTTAAAGCATCACATTTCATCTAAATCCCATCCTGCGATTTTCATCCCAGATGCACAGACCAGGGACGCTCTTGGATAACAGTTTCCAAATTTTCTTTGGTAAAGAATTTCACTATAGCATCTTTACTTATTCATCTGTACCAAAGATTAATATTTTCCTCATGTGAATGTGTTACTCCTAAAATGCAAGCTGTTTAGAAACAAACACAAAAGATGCATTTGCTTTCAAGGTGCTTTTCTAGCCACAGCACACTAGTAATTCAGTATGTTTTTAACACATGCATGACTGCAACTGGACATGGTTCAAAACTCCTTTTTCATGTTTTCCTAATTGGCATTCCATACCATTTTATTATAAATTAAGATATTTCTCATGCATTGGACTCCAAAATATCAGTGATTTCAAGAAATTTGAATAAGATTACCATCATGAGTGTTTCATTATTCTCACCCAACATAACAGAATCTAGCATACCTCTGCATGCCACTGAAAATCAGGTAGGTACAACACGAGCACAAGAATGTGCCGTTTGCTCATGATTTGGCTACAAGTTGAGTGGGAAGTTTTAGAATTAAGTACATCAGTTTGTTCTTAAATATTCCAGTATACTGTTGCAACCCACCGCAAATCTAATTTTAGACCAAGGGCCCAATGTTATCTGTGTAAGTTAAATTAGCTACATGTGTAAGTAATCCTAATGACTGCTGATAAAATATTACATATCTGCAGGAGCTGGACTAAAAAGATGAAACAAGTTTATTCAGCTTCTCTTTCACAAAGTGCTTAAAAAATTAAGATGAATTTAAACAATGCATAATGAAATACATCTAGTTTGTTTTTTCCGATATATGAAGGTGCTGTAACTCCACCATTATTGCTCTGTAAGTTACTAAGGGCTATATTACCAGGTATGTGTGTTAATGAGAAAAATCAATATACTTACGGTTGCGGGAGCTGGGGTAGGAGGTGGAGCGTAAGATGGCCTTTCTGTTAAGATACAAATGTAAGCAAAAAATTTCTTGAAAATTTGAATGAATTCTTTATAAGGCATCCACTGCGGCAAACATTTTAAAGTGATTTACAAAAACAGAGATCCTGCTCTCAAAGACTTTGTGTTTTGTCACTGAAGAGCATAAAGCAAATGACAGAAGAAATTAAAAGATTTAAGACCACGCCATTGCTACATTGCTAGTTTTTTTATTTAGGCAGGAGATTAAGCAGTATGAAATGCATTTGTATACACATCAATTAACAAGAAGGTAAGCAAAGATGTATGGAAACAGGACTTAGGAGAAGCTGTGATAACTGGATTTTCCATGAAATCAAATACTTTGACTCAACAAGTCTTTGATATGTTAATGCAGAGTTCAGAAATAATCAGCAACAAGCTAAGTCCTAGTCACACCTGATGTGCCAGAAATCAGCCACAACACGATTTAAGGCCAAGAGTCTAGTCAGAAATAACTACATTTTATGTCATTCCTTTTCATACAAGGAATAATAGGATTATCTCATAAACGGGTTCTGCTGAACCAGATCTTTAATTCACCAAAGGAAGAAAAATCTGAAAACTTACTTGACATTTTGATAGGCAAATTTTCAGCCACCTGACATTATATTTGTAATTCTGAAAGACAAAAGAATACCATGCTATTAAATATTAAGCCTTTGCCTTCCCAGATCTTTGAAGCTTTGACTACTATACCATTAATTACAACTACTAAATAAGTTCAGCAGTTTTGAAATAAAGACAAAAAGGCTCCTGAAAACTAAGGTGTTATCTCTCTTAAAAATGAATTTACTTTCCAAGGGATCTGGCCTTAAATAGCTGTAAAATAAGACTCACATTCATGTCATCTTCACATTCAAGATTTTAAGTATATCTTTTTTTGTCCCCCAAGAAAACATTTTGCACAGCCCATTTCAGAATATACGGTACAGATGTATAAATAACCAGATTAAATAGTAGCTCCTTCACACGGTGCAAAAAATAATCACCGCACACAAGAGCAGCACAGACTATGGGATGTGAACGTATTTAATCTTTTAGCGACAAGCCCATCAGTGTGCGTGCGTGGATAAAGCATTATAATCAAGTGACATTTTTTCGGCGTTTCTCCCAGTAGCTCCGTGGAAGTTTCAGCAGAAGTCGGACCTCCGTTTGAAACCCCTGATGCAACAGCGTGCTCAGCTCTGAATCCGCTCAAGTTCTCCAGCGCGGAGCCGCCCACGCAGCCCCACGCGAGCCCAGTCATTAGCACGCCCGGGAGCACCCGCGCCGCCCAGAGGAGCCCCACAGACCCCGCAAGGCCGCCCCCGAGGCCGCCGCCCGCGAGGAACGGGGACGACCCCGAACCGCGCCGCAGCCGCCGCCCGGGGCGGCGTCGCCGGGCGCCC
>VXAL01010833.1:93188-278848 GCA_013399475.1 Chauna torquata
CACAACGCCCCCACCCCGACTCACCCGCTCCGCCGCCGGCCGCGCTCCCTTTGTTCCTCACCAGGCCGAGGCGGCGGCGAGGACCGCGCCTGCGCGCTCGGTCCCGCACTTTCGACACACGGCGGCCACTGCCGCCGCCCTCTTCCAGCCCGCAGGCGGCTGGGCCGTGCTGGAACGGGGACGCGGTTTTGTCTGCCCTGCTCGCCCCGGAGCCCCCGCCAGGCCGAGGCCTTCCCTCACCCCGCTGGGGATACGGGGAGGCCGGAAGGCTTTGTGGCGAATCTGCGGAGCGCAGGAAGTAACGCTGATGCGGGCGTGGGGCTGCGCGCAGGGTACGGTGCGCGCGGCCTCGCTCCGCCGCCGAGCGAGGCGACGCCTCCTTCCTGGTAACGGCGGGGCGTTACCGGTGCTCCTGAGGCAGCGAGCGGGCCCGGCTGCCTCCAGCACCGGTCTCGTCCGCCTTCGCCCCGCCACAGCAAGGGGAAGGTGCGGGCGGGAAGCTGCCCGCCTTCACGTTCCTCTCAGCACTTTCCACAGAGAGACCATTCTCCCGTCCGCCGAGCCGGCTGCCCGCTTGGCAGCCCCCAGCCGCCCTCGCCGCTATTTGCACGTCCGGGCCGGCAGCGGCGGCAGCCGCGTCCCCCCCGTGGCGAATCTGCGGCGAGGAACGGCCGGGCGGGGCCGTTGGTGCCTCGCGCCCGCGGCCATTTCGCGCCCTTTTGTCCTCTGAGGCGGAGCGGCCGTTGGACCGCGAGGGGCGGGCCGGGAGCGGGCTGCAGCAGGTGCTGCGCTGTGGTGCCTGGGCCTGAGGAAATCTCGAGGAGAGAAAGGCGGGTGAGCTGCCCTGGCAGTGCCGAGGAGCCGCTTGTCTGTGTAAAATGTGCGGCTTGGTTCCAAAACACTGATTTGGGAATGGCGTCCCTTTGAAGAAAGCTTGAACAGGGTGCAGCTCTGGGCCTGCTCCTGCCTATCGTATCGCGAGCAAAAGCTGGGAAGGTCTCTGTGCGTCGATGGAAAGGCGTGCACAGAGGAAGGCCTAGAGGAAACGGATAATCCCGTGGAGCAGTGTGAAGGAAGGTTATGGGAAGGACTATAGATTATAAATCTGTAGATAATACTTCTGAACTAAATCAGCCTAACCAACTCAAACACTTGGGCTGAATCACAGAAGATTATGAATTACAGTGTGTAGACCAGGAGCGCTGGAATCATCCAGAACAGCCTGCAGGTATCATGAAGATATCCTACATGGAGGTAAAAAGCTTGCAAATATAAAGCAGTACACCTTGTGGCTCTGAGTGTCTGAGGAAGATGAAGAATGGCAGATCTCAATATTCAAGTACAGTGAAAACTCTTAGTGACAAAGTTTAAAATGAAAATAAAGTTAAGGATTGAAATACCATCGCATGGCTAGAAAGATAAAGTTCTAGACACCCATAAGGCAGGATTTTGGTGGACCTAGTGAATGTGTCAGCTGAAGGAAAGACGCTGAATGTTTTTGAAAAGATACCAGAAATATCTTTGTTTTTTTTTTGAACAAAAATAGATGATACCTACCTAACCCAAAAGGACAATAGAAGGGGAAAAGAAGAAACCGAGTATGATACTGAGTTCCTGCAAGTTAGGCGCATTTCTTCTTGATGCCTACAGTTTGTCTGGCCCAGTTTGCCTTTGTTGTTCAAGAAGTACACTTTTATGAACAAATAAATAGACAAGAACTCTGCCCTTGTCTGCTTACAGTACGCTATCTGTGGCCACAATGGAAATTTGTTGAACGATCTGACTTCCATTTGATAATGAAAGGAATGTAAAAATTGAAAAGATCCATGGAAAGCAAAATCTGCATCTTTTGAGTCTACTGGTTTCACATGGGCAGAGCATTTGTAAAGAAAAGGTGAGAAAATATTTTTAAAGAGGTGAAAAGCAGCCTAGTTTTTTTCCTGGTTTTGACTGTTTCATGCATTTGTCTCTAATTTATTATTAATGGGATTTTGTTGATAATATTAAAATGCATTTAATGTTCATAACATTAAATTCTAAATTTGCACAGGTTAGTGAAATATTTAATATGGTGTTTTAGATTTTTTACTGGTACTCACTTTCCATGCTAATAATTCTGAATCATTATATGTGTTTTCAAAGTCAGCAATGCATTGCTTACTTCATTTTACATTTTTTATTTTGCTATTTGCTTAATTTCCATGTTGTGACAGTGATAGATTTTGCATATATACACTTTTTAATGTACTGCATGATGTGTACTTTTACTGATTCAATAGGTTTGTTTGTACTGTGTCATTCAAATTGGGGGGTTTAAATATTTGGCTTTTATCCAACTTTTAATTAGCAACAGTTTCATAAGCTTTGTAATGAGGACATATATTCATTAGAGACAATGAAACTCATTTTCACCTCAGACATTTGCAGGTAATAGGTGGCAATCGCTCAGCAGTTCTGAATTTAATTAGCAGCACAGAAGTGAAGAATTCTTTGCTGTCTTCAGCATTGTTGTTTTGAATTCAACTTCAAAGTGACAAAAGATCAGGGTGAGATGTTGCCATGACCGCTTCTTTTTCCTGTGCCTGCATGTAGTTCATACTGACACCAGTGGAAGTTTGAGTAGTTTATGAACAAAAAAGTAAGCTCTTTAAATTTGAAAAGAGGGATTTTGTGGGTAATGCAAAAGATCTTGAGCTATATATGTACTGTAAGGGGAGAAGACATAGTTAAAGCTAGGATGCACACCTGAGTCTGGTTTAGAGTAGCAGCAGTTTGTAATGTAGCTAACGAAGTCTGTCTGGAAGTCCCACACAAAGGAAAAAACCTTTGAACAGGTAAGAGTGGGCTGCTTGCAGAATGTTAGAATGTTGTGTGATAACAAAACCAGCTATTATGATGTACTGTGGTCTTTTTTTTTTTTTTTAGCCTCAGGTTTGATGATCATAGGATAGCTGGGTTTATGCCGGTTGTTTCAAACTTCAAACAGAAGCTGTATATTTTATGAGCTGTTGAGTCGAGTGTTAAATCATGGTAACTTCATGTGTATGGAATAAATTTGTCATTGCAGGATAGCTCAGGATGTATTTGTGCTGTCAGCGGAGTCAGGGAGGTGGCTTCAGAAACTGTGAGGTCAGGCCCTTCTGCGGGTGAAATAACGTACATGAACAAGGCCAACACTTTTTCTAGTTGCTTAGTTTCCCAGACAAGAGTGACTTACTATAGATACACAGTTTTTTATTCTAGAATAATATGTAGGTTTTACTGCAAGGTTAGAGCCAGATTTGTGTTCTGTACTATGCTGAATGAGGTTTCTATCATCAGGGAAAAAATCTAGACTTAGGCTAAAGAAGAGAAAACACCAAGAAGTACCATGGGTCAGAGAATGAGACAAATGCCCACTGGCTAATGAAAAAATGTGTCTGTGAGTAAGATTATTCCGTTATTGTTTACTGCAGAGCTGGCAGTGTCTTCCATGTATTTGTATGATAATTGTTATGTGCCTGTGCAAGCTCTACCTGCACAAGGCGGTCTGCCTAAGGAGCTTTAAAGGTGTATGTAGTAAGCTAAGTTTGTTATGTATTTGCTTGCTATTTATCTCCATCAGCTTTTTTTTTTTTTTTTTAAGACCATAAACTTTGTAAGCCAGTTGACATCTTCTCTTCTTTCTTGTGCAGCACTCAGAGCAGAGGGCTTTAGATCTAGTCAAGGTTACTGGATTTACCAGAAATTTTTGTAGCAGGAGGACACTCACCTTACGTGTGTTGATAAAGGTTCTTAGGGAATTTGGGTTTTACTAACTACAGAGAAGAGCTTTAGAAAATGCTCAGTCGCAGTGCTGCACATTTTCTTATCTACAATTTTTCTTTTCTATTTTTCTGTCACTTCTTTTCTTTCAAGATGTACACATTAAAACTCACAAAATACGCATGGGCAAACTCAGTTTTATTATTTTTTTATTACTGAACTATCATTTACTTTGGTAAATTTGTATCCCTGTTTAAAGCAATTAAAACAGTTTAAATTCAAGTATCGTAAAATGTACGTAGTCTAAGCACAAAAAAAGCTGCATAGTGAAAATACTAGGGCAGGCTATTACATTCCGGATGCCAAATACTCAAGTGTTAACAACACCAGATCAGTTTTAAGGTTAACGATAATTAGCCAGCTTTATACAGTAGGTATAGAACCATGGGCAATATAAATGCCTTAACAAAAGATAGAAGCATAACTTAACAGTGGAGGAATTTGCAGTATTGGTTTTTTAACACGTGCCATAAGTAATAGGGCAATTACTGGCACTTAAATTAGTTCTTATGTGCTGCTGTGGATCCCGCAAATATTGTATGTGTTTTTTCTGGATTTTGAGCCCCTGCAATCCCAGTGATTTCAGCGAGAGCTTGTGACATCCATACCTCTTAAAAATCCTTGTAAACAAGTGCTCTTACCTTAATACAACTTTTTGGATTTTTTTAATAAAATTTGTCTCATAATGTCATAAAGTATGTCCGAGTTTGTATTTCTTTTTTTTTCCCTGTGTCCAGATGCAAGATACTGTACTGTGTAAGTGTCTGTAGCTACTTTGAGTAGTAGTAGGGGATACTTAATGGGTGTGGTAGAATTTTACTTTGAATATGTAGCCCTTACTTTGTCTATTTAATTGAAGCCATAATAGTTGTATCCTGGCGTAATAGTGATTTGCTATGTGTAGGAGATCAAGAGCATAATTTACCTAAAAGATTTGTCAGAAGAGGAATTTGTTGAAGATATTTTAATTCACATTGTTGTAATGTATAAAATGAATTAGATACCAGTATTAAAAATGGGTGCTTGACTCCTTAAATTTGAACAATTAAAGGGTATAAATTTTACTTAATATGGCTAAAAAAAAGTCATAGTACAGGTATGCATGGACAAATAAGAGTGATTTTTAATGGAAATTACTGCTTCAAAATCAGTGGAACAATATGGCTAAAATATTACTTGTTTGCAACAACACTTTTAAGAAATGTGTATGTGGTTATATATGGGAAAGAAATTTTTGCTCAGTTATCGCCTAAAAAATATTTAAAAATACCAACTACTTGTAAAAGAAAGTTTTGTTAATAGTTTATGTATTTTAAGAGCATCATTGCATGTAATTTTTTGCTATTAGAAAGTGTTTTAAAATGTATTTCAAATATGACAGTTGTGATATAAATTGTTGCAAGGATTCATCAGTTATTATGCATATGCAATATTGAAGAAGAGAATGAAATATGCAGTTCTCATTTCCAGAAAGAGAAAACGAGTTCTCTCTTACAGAATATGTCAAAGTATAAAGTTACAGGTTAATTTTTTTTTAACATTTGGAGAAATACTACAAAACAACAGCAATAATGAGAAAATTAAAGGACTGTACCCAGAGTATAAAACTAGTAGAAGTTAGGTTTCTTGGGATCTTAACTCCGTTGCTTTTCTCCCTTTCTTTTAAGAGACTTGTACATTTTTATTGTATTAAAGTACTTAGTAAGATTTCATAGTTGTAGCAAGACAGGAGGAGGCTGTGTAAGTCCATCTACAGTTTATTTCCAGAGCCCGTTAAAGATGAACTTTGGGTTAGTTTGTTGTAGGTTAAGGTTTGATAGAAGGAATACTGCAGGACCTCCTCATTACCAGCCTGACTTCAATGTCTGGAAGAGTTTTCTGTTTAGTGTGTAAACATCCTTCATCAGTTGCTGCTAGGTGGAGATCAAAGCGCAATGAAACCGATTTTTTCCTTAAGCGTGGGTTGTCCTTAAAGAAAGAACCTTCCCATTCTTTAATAACTTCATCCACTTTTTCTGTCCTGAAACAATAAAGCAAATGTGTTTACGATCCTTTAGGCGCTATGTACTATGTATCTTCAGGACTGCTTTTAAAATGCAATGAGAAATTATGTAATAGTCAAGTTATATCAGATGGATACTGAAGCACCAGATTTTTGTGTTTTTTTTTTTTTTCAGCTTCGTTCTCCTGGAAAGCTAAATAAAGTGTGAGATTTCTTTATGTTCTTGTTTTTATACTTTTAAGTAGACTTGGATACAAAACCATTGCTCTGAATGCATCAGGTGGTTTGTTTCCAAGGAAAAGTTTAGAATCCAGCTCAAATACTTTGTAAGAAACCTCTGTACTGTAGTGGGCAGGACTGAATTCCTGCATCTGAAAGCCTTCAAGATAGGGAGGAGAAAAATCTAGTTCAGATCCAAACCTCAGAATGTAGATCTCCACATTTTGCTTCTGCTTTTTTTTTAATTGTAGAATTGAAAACCCAGCTGATTCAAATAACATGAGGCACCCAGATCCTATAGATATAATCCTCTGATTGTGTTTCAGGATCTGAATCTAAAAGTCTGATTCTGGAGGCCTTAGGTAAGTAAAGTACCCAGCCAAGTAGCCACATTCAGCTCTGACAGACTATCAGTGTAAGATGAACAAAGCTTGTGTGTGAAAATAGCCTCAAGTATGGAATGTGTGTGGTAGACCATACGATGGCATCAATTTTTAATTAAGTTTCTATATGTTTTCAACAGCTGATTACAGTTAAATATTAGTGCCATGGTACACTACAGTTTGTTTTAAATGTTTTATTAAATGCTAGTCTACAAAAGAGTTTAAAGTAGCAGAAAAAAGAAGAATGAGGCAATGCAATACTAGTAAAGTAAATTAAGATGAATAAAACAGACTAACAAACTTTCACATGCCCACTGAGGAGCCAAGCTCTTGGTTCACTGTGTAGTAATTGGCGAAACATAGGAGTTTCCAAATAGCAAGTCAGAGCAGCCAAGCCTGAATTTATGTGCATAAATATGCCCCAAAGGGACTTTGCAAACATGGTATGGGCTCTTTTACTTTGTCTTAACTAAATGAATTATTAATAGTTTCGCTCTTGACAGAAATAGCAATTAGAAGCATCATGGTGATATTGTTAGCTCATGAAGTAAATGCTAATAAAAAGAACTTTAAATTTTAAATTTACTTTTTAAAACATGCCATTCAATATAACTTGAAGAACTACCACTGCAGTTCTGGAGCTTCCTTGCTGTATGGGCATGATATAACAGACACTAAATAAAGGAAAAGTCAGAGATACTGAAGTATGCCCATGATTTACATTTAATTGTTATTTTGTTAAATTCATGCTTATCTTACTGTATAGTGCCACGAGCTTCAGCACTTCCCTTCATGATATTTCCATCCAGGATTGCTTGTTTTATCATCAACTCCACCTTCTCAGTTTCATGCTTCTTTACACCATCTATAAAAGAAAATGCAGATATACCATGCATGCAGAAGAGTGAGGTCAGCGCATGGGACCTGGGGGTATTTTTCTTCCTGCTGTACTGGAAGAAGTTCCTTCTGTAATATCCAGTAATTTGTCAGTAGTTAGGAACCTCCTTTAAGGCCATAATCCCCTAATGGGGAAGTGTCAAAAAACTCACTTGAAGGCAGTGTAAAAGCAATCTTGCTAGTGGTAGGCTTTTTGTCATCCCTTTGGTCAGGTATAGAGCAACGATACCTGCAAAAATAAAAGTTATTACAAGTATCAAATAATGTTGAATTTCTTTAATCCATAACTTGTTTTACAAGCAGCTATGGAAAATTTAAAAATATGGGAACCATGAGAAGCTCTGTTTGATTGTGGTAACTATTTGTTAGGGTTTCTTATTCTGAGTATAGAACTAAAGAGAGTTACTGAAAATATCTGTGTAATTTCATCTCTGCTTTCTGACAGTTTTTAGTGAGTGGGTTTTGTGCCAGGAGGAGCTATTTAATTTTATAAATACTGAATTATGTGTATTTCCACAGAGTTAGAAATATTAAATCTGACTCCCCTGTCCGGAATCTTCTTATGCAAACATGTGAGGTTGCTGGACTAAAACCTTGCATTTTCTGTAAAAATGTCTAAGGGAGGCGGTGTTCCACCGAAAGGTTTCAGAACAGTGTGCCTGGTTTTGTTAAGATACCAGTGCTGAGTGCAGGACATGGTGTTTTGCTTTTTCATTATCCTGTGTTGTTGACATAGGTGTAGCTGCCTCTCTCAAGTCTACGTTTGAAAATACTGCTGTTTGTGTACCAGGGAGAGGGGCAGGCACGATGAGGAGCAGCTAATGGAAAATGTCACTGGAAGGCATATTCTTAAACAGCATCCTAACGCAGAGACCCTCCAAATGTGGGACTTAACACTCTTGGAACGGCACCGCGTAATAGGAACTCTACTGGCAAATGGACGTCTGTCGTGTGATGAGATGTGAACTCCTCTCCCAGAACTTCATGCGTGTGGACCTGCTTCAGCGCTGGTCTGAGACAAATGGAACCCATGCCAAACAGTCAACGTGATACGAAGCCTACATCAACGTGCGGTGGGTGCCTTGAGTGAGGGTGCAGGGAGCTGCTGTTAGCTGCAATGTGTTGTGGAGATACTCTGATGTCCAGAAAGCGTGGAACTGGTAAAGCTGAGTTACAACGAAAACATTTCTAAGGATTTTATACTGTAATTTTTTTAATGATTGGTTCACGTATTTACGATTCTGATGGTTATTTCAATGGATATTCTGAAATGGAAGGTAAATCTGAGTACTTTCATCAACAAGTACCTGTTCTCTTCTTGCTCAAGCAGACTGCGGTATGTCGCTATCTCCTCCTCCAGTTTCATCCTAGTGTTCAGTAGAATTTCATGCTCTCGAAGCTGTTTCTCAATACCTCTTCTCACTTCCTGTAGCTCTTTCTCTAAACATTCGATCTCAGCTTCTAAATTTTGTAGTTGCATGTGGTACTGCTGCTCTGTGGCACGCAATGAACGCTCCAAACCCTTTTCCTGTTAGATTTAACTCATATTTTAAGATTTGAAAAGTGTGTGGGTAAAGATGCTGTATGTACTTTTCCTTAACGATCAATGTATTTTTATATCAATTCTTTTAAGAATATTCCTTAGGAACAAGAGTATAGTTTTTAAGGTAATACTTTTGCTGAGATATTTTCCAGTAAAATCTGTAATAATTTAAGATAGGATGAAAAAAAATAGCCACTTGCTGTACCACCAGTTCACTATCATTGGTTTTGCAGATCTCTGGTTTTACCTGTGTGGTTAAAATGATAGCCAGCTCAGTACCGTGTGAAAACTGAGTGCTCTGTATGCTCTTTTATCTTAAATAAATTACCAAATTCAGTACATTGCTGACGTATTCTGTCAGGAATACATTGATAAATTTGTTCCACACATTCAAAAAAAAGTTTTTACAGTAAACCTGATTACAGTTGGTTAGGCAGAATAACCAAGACTGTGATGGGGGAACAGCATGCGAATACATGCTTGGCAGAAGTGAAAAAATGAACTGTGTTGTACAGGGAATGGCAGATTCTGAATCAAAACATAGAGCACTCTTAAACACCAGCAGCTGACTTGGCTGTTGCTCGTGGGGTGGTGATCTGAGTGACAAGCTGGAAATCCACGGCAAAGCTATGCATTTCTGTGTTTGTTGTATTTCTGCTGTATAGTGGATGTATTTGTTACATGAGCTGAATTGTGGAATAGTCTACATCAAGAAAAATATTTTTTGCCAGGAGATTTTGACTATGGTTTTGTGATGCTTACCACCGCATGGAGAGATTCGATTTCGATCTGCATGTGGTGCCACTGCCGCCTGGCTTCACAGAGTTCTGCTCTGGCTGCCTTTAACGCTTCTGCGTCTTTGTCCATTCTTTTAATTGTAGCTTCTTCTAACTACGGGGGAGATTAAACAAAAAATGATAATATAAAAAAAAATTCAAATAAGGAAAATAAAATAGACATAAAAATCTCTGGGAATTTTTTTAGATTCACGTAGATTTGTTGGATCTAACAGTGATGAGCTGATATTTTACATAGCGTGTAGTGTGGAAGTCCTTATCCTGCTGTGCATGGTGGGCGCTAGTTGGGTAAATCTTTATCCCTGATATTTCATTGTAGGGAATTCCAATACAAATTAACCACTTGTATTTAGACCTCATCCTCCTCTGGAGTAAATAGGCGTAACTTTATGGCAGTCAGCTCAAGCTTCCATGTTTGAATAAGATTCTTTGGTTTTAATGTATTTTTGGTTTCTAGGAGCAGCTTTATAGAAAGGGAATGCTTTTGAGTGGTTGCATGAATGTATTCCAATCGACAATAGCTGTAATTATGTTTTTGCCTGATCTAGTCATTAACTGGATTGTCGTCTGAGAGCAAGCACCTCCATTCATTCAAATATCCAAATCTACAACTTCTCCTTGTCCTTTAAGGGTAGGTTAATTGAGGTTTGCCTATCGGGGAAGAGGAAGTTGGTGTGCTGTCAGTGTGTGCTGACGCCCATGTTAAATGTGGCAATTTGTACGTGAAGCACCTGTTCTAGGCGTAATCTAAAACATTATTTGAGATGATTCGTCATCCTTAAGGCTGTAACTTATTCTAAAAAATGAACAAACAAAAAAGTAAATAGTCAAACAAGCACTGTGTTGTGTTTACAAGAAAATATGCTTTTTTCCTATTACAAAGAATTTTTTAAGCCAACCCTGAGCATGTGTGGGGTCGTTTTAGATTTGGACGCATTTTGATTTAGATTATATGTTAATGCATTGTACTTCTAGAATGATTATTTTATTTATGAAAGTTATTTTTTCTTTACAGTTTTGAGTTTTACTACAAGTGGTGAAGATGCCATAAGCACTTGAAACAATACATGCTCTTTTGCATATTTTACAGCTTTATGTAGGTTCTCATGATGCCATCGATTCTAAAGAAATAAACTCTTTAATTCAGGTGTAAGAAAGCAAGTAAAATAAGATTTTTTTCTTCCATAATATAGTAACCTATTGCAATTTTATCATGACATCATTTGGGTGAAAACTCTAGGTTTGGCTGATCCACAAGTGAATGCTCAGTGCTCTTTGGTTATCCTTTTGTGCCCCGGTACTGCAGAATTTATGTGACAAGACTGTAGCAGTACACAGTGGCTGCTTTGTGCCAAACACAACTGCAAACGTGGCTTAACCATCTGGTTTGTAGCTGCCGTTGGATTAGTGTGTAGATCAGCCAGGTTGCAGCAGTAATCTGGCTTGTGGTTTGAAAAAAAAACCCTCCAGAATTTCTGCAGTACCTAAGTACAACAGGGTGATAAAATACCTGATTTTCAGCCTGAATTTCTTGGCGTTTGATGGCTGCAAGTTGTTTTTCCATTTTATCTCAAAGTTCAGTTAGGTTTTAGAGATGCTTTGCATGTAAATCTGAAACAGTAGCACTGTGTGTTGATAGCATTTAATGAATCTGTATGAAAGAACAAATTACATTTGGTGAAAAGTGTGATACAGTTTTACTGTGAGCAATATAAAATAGTTCCTGAAAAGGTACATTTTCTTTAATATAGGTGCTAAAAACTGTAAAGCTTTCTTTATATAAATGGCTTCTTTACATTGCCTTTGATTTTCAAGATTCTCGTTTCCTGTGGGATAGCTGAAAGGTGCTAGAGGTTACCATGTTACTGCGTATGTCATCGTTTTTAAATCCCAGCAATATCACTGTTGCACGTACAGAAAAACATCCAATGAATCACACAGCACTCGTGTGAATTTCCTACCCTAAACAAAACCTTTTCCTTATGTTCTAGTTCAAATGTTACTGCAGTAAAATCAAAATCCCTTCCCCAATAATATGCTGCATTGAAAAGGAAATACCGTACCTCATAGAGGCCGAGGGAGGAATTGTACAGACAAGGCTTGTCTCCTTACTCTGGAAGGTGTGTGTCTGTTTGAAGGCATTACCTGGGTCCTTGCTGAGACGATGGTCTTTATCTGATTTCTGGTGATGAGCGTTTCATACTTTGCCCTGATCTCACGGAGGAGCTGGGACAGCTCCATTCTCCTCCCATCCTCCACCTTGGCTGCCTGAACCTTATTGATAGGATGAGGCGGCTGCTGCAGAGCCTTCGCTGCCTGCAGTGAGACGAGAGGGAAAGTACAGGCAAATTTTAAAGCTGCAGAGCTTTATTTCTGAGGAAGCGCTGGAAAGTCGGAGGCTTTCAGTCATTTCTAGAAACGTTTACTAATGCAAAGATCGGTCATTTTTGCAGCAATTAAATGATGATACCCAAATTATGTGCTGACATGAATATATACAGTGTCTTTATGTTTTTGTTACGCTGTAACTTAGCTTTTTATAACATCAAAAAATGTGAGGTTAAGAGATACAAAAGAAAGGACAAAATTACAGCTGCACAGAAGGAGAGTGCAATCGCACAGCAAAAAGGAAGGGGACAGCCTCCCAGCAGGACACCTGCGCTGGTGGCAGTGCTGCTGGGACGTGCCTTTGCCAGGCCGTTGTGAAGCACTGGAACCGGTTATTGGGGATGTTGCAGAATTTCCATCCTCAAAGGCTAGGTGAGGCAAAGCATGGCTGACCCGGTCCGGTGTTGGGGACTGTCCCGCTTTGTAAAGGAGCTGGGCTCCTGGACATCTGCTCACCCAACACTTCTGTGTTCCTGTGCACAGGAACACAAGAGGGAGAGAAACCACTACAAGAGGTTTCTAGGGGAGAAGCTCTACTAGCAGTGAAGAATGCTTTCGCACCTTGTGGCAAGGGGGTTTTGGCTCCCTTTCTGCAGAGCGCAAAGAAGTTCTGGAGAACGAACACCTCAAACGTAGCTAACTGCTCTCAGAAAAGCCTGTTCTGTCTCTGCATGTGTTTACGGTACCTCTCTGCCTTGTGTCAGAGTGTTCAGGTCACAGAATGTGCAGGTTTGTTAGATCTTCATACCTGTCCTCAGAGCTACATGGGGCAGAAAGTGAAGGTGGTCAGTTTGATGTTCTGTATTTTATACAAATAATTTTCCGTTTCCTGGCTTAGTTTAACTTCAGTATAGTTGCAATCCCAATGATCTTGTCTGCTAAGAACTGCTCTTACCTATTTTTCAGAGTTTTTTCAGTAATGTGCAGTATGAGATATTTAGTAAAAAATCCTAATTTCAGTAGGAAAAAAATAAAAATTCACTAAATAGAATGCATTTTTAGACTCCAAATAAGAATATGCATCAGTAAAATGAGGACAAAAAGGCAGTAGACTTTTACAAGACGCTCCTTTTAAGAAGTCAAAGCATTGTACCTCTTAAGTCTCCTTGTACGCATAAGGCTTCCTTGTTCTTGACTCTGTCTGCTGGCACGTGTGAAAGGATCCTGTGTACTGATTTTATTTTTCCTAGCTGGTTGTTCTTCAAGTGACCTGGATAGAGATGAGAATGTTTTGTTGTCCAGTGTCTTTTCTACAACTGTCTTAATCATTCTAGTTTTACATAGTTCTAAAAACAAAATACTGACAGTGTTTTTCATTGATGGTATGACAACAATCATATAAAAGCAAGCATTAGGAATCCAGACATTGAAAGGAAGAGCCTATGTATCTAAGCAAATAACTTTAAATGTAATTTTAAATCTTTTTTTTTTTTCATCTCAATACTGATTCGTTGTGGTTTGTTTTCAGTTCCCTGGGGCTCAGAATGTCTGCTGCTTACATAAGGCAAAGTCAAGGCTGTCAAGCATCCAGAAATGAATCCAGAAACATGTACGTTTGAAATACAGTGTAGAAGTCTGCAGGGATATTGGATTTGCTCCCACAAAACAAAGTTTATGCATCAATAAGGGTCTATAGATGAATCTTACTATTACTGGGAGCTAAAATTTTGTCAGTTGATGACATTTCTAAAAGCTTTTAAAAAATAAATTAGCACTAATGCTTTTTTTTCTTCTTTTTCCAGGTGTAAAGGGAACATGTGGCTATGACATCCCTGAAACTTTAAGGTAGGTTTAAGCAGCTTTATCTTCATTAGGATTTATGTAATTTTGAATCCTAGCTACTTTCAATGTTCACATTTTATTACAGAATTTGGATTTTAGTTAACTTTATACTTTCGGTACCATGTGTCAATTATTTGCATTCCGTGATAATGTTACTGTGATTGCAAACTGCTTTGGTTCACCTCTGTGGCTTTCTCGCAAGACCGTAGCTGGAGTGGTTTCTAGATATCCTAAGCAACTCTAATCAATCTTTTAGATCATAATATTAAATTCAGGAGGAATGCATATATAGGTGAACTGCATGATTATTCAGTGGAAATCTACATTAAAACAAAAGTGTGTGAAATTTAAAAATTTCTGAATTCCCAATGATGCAATAGTGATTTCACAGCCATCAGTTGCTACCCTTGAGGCATGTATGTTATTTCGTATTTCTTTATATACAATTATACTGGAAGTATATGTGTCTTTGGAAGAAGAAGACAAAAGAGACACATTTTTCTCTTCAATATGGAGATGCTGTCAGTAATGGTGAAGATAGTATGGTTTCAGTTTTTCCACACATGAGAGAAAATTTATGGGTAGGAAAGAAAGGTGATGAATGCTGTCCTGTCTTAGGAGAAGAAAAAATTTCCTTCAATCTGTATTTTAAAAATTTCTGTATAATGGTGCTCTTGTTAATCAAACCTAGCTACATAAACAACTTCAATTTGTCTACTTCTGCTATCGCTATTTTATGTTATGCAGTAATTATTTTAATAATAAAAATGTAGTCCATAACAGTAAAAAAAAAAAAAAAAGTTGTATGTAGTACAATTCTTTTTGTTTATTTATCAGCACTGTTTTTAAAGGAAGAAGAAGGAGGTACACTTGTGTTCTATGCTTTTAGAAAATAAATTCCTCGAATTGCTGAAGATGGTGCATTTACTCAAGAGGTTTTCACGTTTTTCCGTCTTCATACTGACATATATAGAAGAACCTTCTATTTAATTTCTTTGTGTTATTTATCACAGTGGCTTTTATTTAACTGACTGGATTTCAGATGTTGTGGTTCTACCATGCTGATTTAGTTCTTTGATTATCGTTTTATTTACCCTGGCTTTTATTGGTTCTAAACAGAAAGCAGAAAAAATGCTAGTACTTGGATTTGCAAAGGGCAAAATGGAAGCACAGTATGAAATCTGTGCTCCCGTTAAAATTTTAGTTTGGGTCAAATGTTTAAGGGATGTGATAGAATGTGCAGAACATTCGTATTCCAGAGACACAATGACATGCATGTAAGAGGCCACAGTAACTTGTCTTTTGAGAATTGCACAAAAATCGTCAACATTTTGGCTCAAGAACAAAGACTGAGGTGTAAATTGTAAGGGAGTTGTGTTCTGGTTCATAGTTTTGTTATGGATGAGAGATTCTTTTGAATAGTTCATCAGAGTTGGACAACCGGAAGTCCAATGTAGGCTTCAAACTGCTACGTTGTGCTCCCACCAGATGGCACTCTGGGACATCGAGCCGGCACTTCCTAGCGGGGGTTGCTGCGTGCTTTGACACCAGTGTGTCACTTCTTTTCCACTAAAGTTGCGGTCTCTACGTTATGGTGTTGTGTTTGCAAAAACTTCTCTCTTAATCCTTTGTGTTGCTAGCTTTTGATAGCTTTAAATTATATGATATCAAGTATTCCTTTAATCCTGCATTTAAACAGTTTTGTTTTTTTGTTTAGCATGTACTTGTTCTAGCATTGGATTCACTTCTTTAAATGGGGAGCACTATACTGTGGATATATGTGGTAAAGCAAAATACCCAACAAAATGGCAAATATGGTTCAGGAGCTACAGTCCTAAATTACAACATGAAGAATGAAAGGAGACTAACATCTTAAAGCTTGCTGAGTCCTTTTTTTTATTAGTCAAGAAGTCTGGAAAATTAGGTTAGAATAGCAAAATTATTTTAGCTATTAATTACTCAAAAATATAGAAAAGCATATCTAATTGAATGCCTAACACGTGCACTGTATTTCTAGTTACTGAACAAAGAATAGATGATTGAGTTAAAGAACACCCTGAAAATAATACAGGTAACACCAATAGACTGAAGAAGAAAGTATATTGCATGACTGCTAAGAATGAAAATGTATGTTTTGTTATATGTAAAAGAATCTTAGTAAAAGACAATCTATTTTTTTTTTTTTACTACATATAAAAGAACAAAGTTATTTATCCTCTTCTGCTTTGAAAGAAACATGGAATGAATGGATCCTTTGCAATATCAGATTATGCCTTACATCTTCTCTTCCACTTCCTTAACATGTGATGCAACGACTTTTCCATCTACCACTTCCTCTACAATTGTCTTGATCTTTCTAGTTTTGGTAGGATCTAAACATCATAAACAAAGCAAAAGAAAGTATTTATCAAATTGTTAAAATGCCTTACATGAACAGTTGCAGCCATTTCCCTTTCAAATTGGCTACTTGTTATGGTGAACTCTGTGATGTAGTTAAACAGAATAGCATACATTATTTTACTTACAATAATGACTTTAGAAATAATATTGTTGGGACATTTCATCCCCCGTTCAGACAGTGTTGAGAATTCTAAACGAGTAAACAATAATTTTGTGTCTACTAGTTTTAATGGTTACATAAAGCAACAGGGTATGTAATTAACATTGAGCATACATTAATATTTACTTGAATTTTAATTGTCAGGACTATTATAGCAGCTGTAAAATAAAATTTTATTCAGTCGAGTTCTACCTACCCTGAGAAGAATCCAGTGATTGTGTTTGTGATGTAGACCCTGTCAAGGATGAGCTTTCAAATGTAACTCCCTGTCCTCCACTCCTAAAATTGAATCAGAGACACGCGATGTTGCAGAATGCTTGTCAGGTTCAGGAGAACTTGTATTATTCCCTTTTCATGCTGGCATTCATAGATTAATTTAAATACTGAGCAGAATGGTTCATTCATTGTATCTGTAAAGAAGAGCCGATTATTTGGAATCTTTGTATGTGCCTTACTGTCTTTTGGTGAATGTAGCACTTGGCTGTACCTCTTCTCTTTTCCTGGAAAGGATATTGCTACGGAAAGTAAAACAAAGGAGATATTTTATGTAAATTATTTGCTTACACAAACTCGCCATCTAGCAAGCGACGGTAGGTTTCAATCTCCATTTCCAGACGACTCTTGATGTCTAGAAGTTGTTGATACTCTGCATTCTGGCGTTCCATATCAGCCCTGACCTGAAACAGCTGAGACTCCAGATTCCCAATCTGAAGTTGCATTTGTGAAAGCTGAGCACAGTAACCTCCTTCTGTTTCTGTTAAAGTGTCTTCGAGGGATTTTTTCTGTGTAAGAAGGATATTAAATAATCTGACTGAGGAAAAAAATTCTTTACAAATACAAAGCTAACTGAAACTGTTTATTGGGAGTAACTATAGCCTCATTACTTAGAGATTTATTTTTCTTGAAATACTGTTTTGATAATTGGCCTTTGCTGCTACTTCACCGAACGTGAACATAAAAGTTCATTTGTTTTATAACATGCTACTTGCAATCCAATTATATATATATAGGACTGCCATTTAGGAACTAAAAGAATACAGGATGTAATAGGAGATGAACGCAAATCTTAAATCTCGTAGAATAGTATAAAATCTAAAAAATGCTTTTAAGTTGGAAAATTTACTCTGATGAGTTAGCAGTTTCCTTTCAACATACCATGGCAAGCTGAGATTGTAGTTCAATTTCCAGGCTCTGAAGAGTCCGTTTTAGATCTGTGATCTCGCTCTTTCCTGACTGAAGCTGTTCGGTATTGGTGGAGATCTCCCTTTTCAGCTCCCCACTCTGAAATGGCAAGAAGAAGAGTGTACTGTTCTGAATACTTGACTCTTACGTGCGTTTGGCTGCATTTGATATCTATGTGGCTGTTACTTTTTCATTGAACCATGCTTCAGCCTCTTTACGATTTTGCTCAGCAATGACTTCATACTGTCCCCTCATGTCATTCAAAAGCTTGGTGAGGTCGATTCCTGGAGCAGCATCCATTTCAACGCTGACTTGGCCAACTGCACTGCTGTGGAAGCCCTGAAGCTCCTGGAAACATTTGAAATAAAAGTTTCTGTTAATAGAAGGCAAAATAGTTCTACCAGAAATATATATATAAAGAAATGCATGTGATATAAATTCTTGTTCAACAAGAATCCTTCCTAATTAAGTTTTGTCTCATCTCTGAAGAATATAAAGCAGTGAAATATTAACATAGATCTTGCCTGTCGCTTCCTTTTGTCTTAATAGTCTTGTTATTTAACTTTTTGGTTCTTTGAAGCTTTGAAGCTTTTATGGTAAAGTCATTCTTCTCTAACCTGTACCTCTAGGATATGAGTAAAAATAAGAACTCAAAAGACTGTGATAAGCATCAGCAGGAGTTATCTTCTGTGGCACAATAACTGCTATGGTGGTAGTATATAGCCAGAATAAAATAAACAACTGACTTCTGAGTTGATTTGGCAAGAAGAAAAAGTGCAAAGTTCAGTTCTGCTAAGCCAGGAGCTAAGAAAAGAGCAACTTGTTGGGGCCAGTATTCCATAAGCCCCGAGCATACATGAAGATACCTTCTGCACTCTTAGAAAAATTGCCTGGCAGTATTTCTCGTGGCAAAACAGGAAATGAGTAATAGTGCATCATCTAGAGCCCATAGCTTAGGAGCGTATTTCTTTCCCTCTTTCTCTTAGGAAACTCAAAAAAGGAGAGCAAACAAACCAAATAATGAAACCAAGGAATTCCCACTGGCATAAATAAAGGAATAAATTGATGTTTTGCACTTCCATCTGCCTTGTTATGAATATACAAAGAAAAAAATGTACCTCTTCATGATTCTTCTTGAGATAAGCCAATTCTTCATTCAGACTTTCAATCTGCATCTCCAAATCAGCTCTTGTCAAGGTCAGCTCATCAAGAACTCTGCGCAGACCGTTGATGTCAGCCTCCACACTCTGGCGAAGAGCCACTTCATTCTCATATCTGTAAAGAAAGTAGTTAAATATGCTTTTTATGTGGTTAATGGGGTCAAATGCAAACTGTTACTATGTACTTATATAGATTTTACTATGAAATCTTGATACATGAAATTATAATAATAATAATGTTAACATTTCTGCAATCAAAGATTTTTAAATACATAAGAATTTTTCCATTAAAATACTAGTGACAGGTTTTGCAATGTTAAGATGTGCTTACTTCAGTCTGAAATCGTCAGCAGCCAGTCTGGCATTATCGACCTGCAGAATGATCCTTGCGTTGTCGATAGTCGCGTTAATGATCTGGAATACAAGCGATGTCCAGGGAATGATTTTATACCACAATGGCTTTGCAGCTCACTATAGCTTTTTACGTAACAGTAATTCTAAATATGACTGTAATAAAAGTAATTTGTTAGTCTTGTATAATTTGCTAAATATGAAAATATATAGGACAGATTTTCAGTTTCTGCAAATCAGCATGCTTCACTTAATGGAAGAATAATAGTTTGCATTCTATACCGTATAATCTCTGAAGAGCTTGCCAGGTAGTCTCTCTGCTTCAGGAATTGAATTTGTGATATTAAAAAATATGAAACTTTCAAAAATGTAAATATTTTAAGCAACCAGAGTGTGCATAACTGGATTCTATCACTGCCTTCTCCTTTGGTCAAGTTAGACCAAGTCACTTAACAGCACTGTGTGACATAGCTACAGAACTGCCATTAATACCCGAGAAAAATTCAGCACACGATACTAGTGCAAGGTGACAGAGGGTTGTTGCAAGCGTCAGTAATGTAGAATACATTTGCTCTTGGTTTCTGAAAGGAATTTGTTATTTTTCTCCAAATGTTATGAGGTGAATTACAAATGCAAAGATCCATTAAGTACATTGCTTTGCTACCTTGTTCCGAAGATCTTCGATTAGTGGATAATATTTACTATAGTCGTTCTCAGATCCAGGAATACCAGCTCCAGGGCCATTTTTCTCATACCACTCTCGGATTTTGCGCTCCAACTCTGTATTGGCGTCCTCCAGAGACCGTACTTTGTCCAGATAAGCAGCCAGACGGTCATTGAGGTTCTGCATCGTTTCTTTTTTGGAGCCAGAAAGAAGGCCACCATCCCCACCACCAGCAGTGCCAAAACCGCCTCCAAAACCAGCACCTGAGCCACTGCCAAAGCCACCTCCAAAACCGGTGCCTGAACTGCTACCAAAACCACTTCCTAAACCTCCACCAAAACCACTGCCTAAGCCACTTCCATAGCCACCACCTAAACCACCCCCAAAGCCACTACCTAAGCTGCTCCCAAAGCCCGCACTGAAGCTGGAGCCAGAACCAAGCACAGAAGCAGCACCAAAGCCTCCACCAGATGCACCACCACCACCAAAGCCTCCTCCAGCTCCAGCACTAGACATTCTCAGCGATCCCCCGGCAAGGCCGCTCCGAGAAGAGAACTGCCGGGATCCGCCGCTTGTGCGCACGGAAAGGGCCATGGTGCTCGAGGTGCCCTGATCTGCTACGCTAAGCAGACAACGCAGAGCAAGGCAGATCAGAGAAGAGTTCAACCTTTATATAGGGAATGTTGTGGGTGTTGCAGTAGCAGTCCCCACCTCCTAACAAAATCCTTAATTCTTTCTCTCTCTATCTCTTGTTTGGGGAGGGGGAAGGCAGTTTAGTATGTCCTGACCAAACTAAGTGATACGTGCAAATCTAAATTGCCCATGGGAGCAGAAATCTGGCACTGTCCAGGTGTTTGCTGTATGAGGAGAAATGGGTGGAGTAGAGCTAAGACATCGTGATAATGTTTTGCCACGTGCAATGGAGCACAGAAATTTCTTTTCACATTTAAATCCATCTTAAATAATTTTTTTGTCATTACATATTCATTGCTTTCTTGGTTTGGGGCTATTATAGAAGTATGCTTAATCAGTAGAATGATCCCTTTCACTTCATATTTCCTAGCATGCATGTCAAAAATGTGTTTCTCTTCACAATACTTTTACAGCATGAGCCTTTGCCAGATTGGTGTTCTCTGTATGCTTAATAAGAAATTAGAAAAGTGATCAACAGAAGTATATGAGGAGGCACATGGACAATCAGTGATCTGCAGCATGATCATTAATATGGAAACAAAGTATTCTTGATTATGCTGAATCTTATTTGTAATCTTTTTCTGTCCTAAACCTTTGGTCATTGAAATATCTGTCTAATGCTGAAACCAATGTTGCTATTACAACGCAATTGTAATATGCGTAGCCTACACCAACAGTTTATACTTTCAAGCTGAAACCTAACCGTTGTTTCTTCTAAATAGTTTGCTGTTATTTCAGAGGAAGGGAAAGATCTCGAGTGTTGTTGTTTAAAATAATTTTTCAACTGTGACAGCTCTTTTTTGTACTTAAAAAGATTGAAGGGACTTCTGAGACACCTTTTCAAGTGCAGGGGGGTGGAGAAAAAGAAACCACCAGACTTTTATCTGGCAGTGGCTCACTCACTGGTCATTTCATGCATGGTGCTCCAATTGTATGTCTGCTTTTCAGCCTTTATGATCCATTGATCCATGTGTGGTCAGATGCAGAAATAAATTCTGGCAAATCAATCAAACTGTAGTTCTTTTCCCGCTGCCCTGTGCTTAGGGCTGACAGAACAACTCTCTTGATATTGTGCAAATTCACAACATGATGGTTTACAATTGTACTTGTATCACTGATGTTTTTTTAAGTCTAGTGCAGTTGGACATGAAAGCCCAGCACAAAAACACCTGACAATTATTTTTTCGTTTTGTGCCTTTTATAATATAAATCTAAAGATCAAATATAGCTCTTACAGGTTACAAGTTTTGGCATGGAAACCCTTCAAAATCAATATATTTTTCTTTCGAAGTTACTGCAATAAACAGAATATTGTTTTTTCTTTGTCCTGGCTTAATTATGCCATTGAATTTGTCAATAGAAATTTATTCATTTTTAATTAATCTGCGTCCAGGAGCATGGCTGCTTTCTTTGGCAGACTTGTATTATGAGCAGTAGATCAAAGGTTTAAGTAAAGCATTTATGTAGAAACGAATCGATAGCCTAGTATCAGTGGCTCATGGTTGTGAAAGCAAAGGATTATTTTCTTTGGCAGCTGTATGTGTACTGTAAATAATGCACTGGACAGATGAGATTTCAAAAGGAAGAGCTTTTGTGTTTGTGTTGCGAAGAGGAAAATGTAGACTCCTTGGACTGAAGATCTGGGTGTGGCGTAGGAGACTGGTACTGCACGGGAGAGGCTGCGTGCAGTTATTGGTAGAGAGGGTTTAACGGGTTTAACAGAAGTGGTACTCTTTATTTCTGAACTGAAAGGCAAAATATGTTCGTATTGATAAAATATCTTTGCTTGGTATAGTCCCTGGTGATACAGAAATTTACAGAGGGTGAAAAATAATAAAAAAAACTTCTTAAATTTTACATTTTAATTTATTATGAAATGAAAATTGACATTTCTTATTTATTTGAAAATCATTTTTTACTGAAGCGAGGCTGCATTGCATTTGAATGGTAGTTCAAGTTCAGAAAGATGCACTAAATCAACATTTTAATATGCTTTTTGAAACATCTACTCTAAATGTTCTAATACATAAGAGAAAAATAGATTGCTAAACTTTGGATTGCAATTAAACTAACCAATTTGGTGGGGAGTGTATCATATATATCTAGTAAATTCTTTCTTGTGAAGTTTTGGTGAGGTGTCTGTCAAGGCTTCAGAAATAACAGCTATCTTCTAAAAACTTTCCATTTATTAATATTTTGAAAGTGTGAGAAAACAATGCACTGGATGTTGAAGTGAACTATCTGAAGAAATTAAGAAAAAATATTCATAGTGCTTTCAGAAGAGTCCGCTGCTATCAAGAACTTGTTCAGCACATGAGCACATTTTGTCCCATGTTTCCATGTAATGACTTGCACCAGTTTAGTGCTTTGAAACTTCGGTAATAAACACTGCTTCAGTATTTTTCTGAATTTAATTTATATAATTTTAAAAGCTGTAGTGAATTCATGCTATAAGTCATTTGACTTTCAAATTCATACTGAGCAACTTTTAAACGTAATTTTAAGACTCTGATGCAGGTAAAGAAAGACTAATACTTCAGTTTTTATCTGTCTTGGAAACAATAATATTTGTAACAGGCTGATTTGTGTTTTTTTCATCAAGATGTTTAGTCAACCCGAAACCTTGCACTTTGTAACTTTGTGATGCAAAATGTTATTTTTATTAACACTCCCACACAGAAAAAGGAAGAAAAAGTAAATTGTTTGAGATTCAGTAATTTGGCATTTTTCAACCCTTGCTGATTTCAGAGAGAATTAGATTTGATTCTGTATAAATTTTAATGTTGTAATTTTGGCATCAGCTCCAGGAAGCTCAGAGGCTGTGTGCTGTTTACATCTTCTCTTCAATCTCTTTGATCTGAGAGGAGACAACCTTGCCATCAACCACCTCTTCAACAATTGTCTTGATCTTCTTAATTTTATTTGCTTCTGGTAATGAAATTGAACGGTAAATTACTAAAATACAGTGTATATTGACAGAAAAATACTACTATAGTGCTAGCAGCAATTCCACTAATGAGAAAATAGACAAAGGCATCTTTTCAATGCACAGTTACTATGACGAACACTTTTCGGAGATACAGGATACGGTTCATCTTCCTTCTAACATGCTGTATGTTGCACATAGCACTACACTGGACATTGTGTTGAATAACTCTGTTCATCATGACATTTTGCTTCAGTTTAGCACAAACTTTTAGACCTAAAAACTAGAAACTTGCTTACATAGAAAAGGATTTTTTTGCTATTAAGCTATATACACTTTATTCAGGAGCCTAGTCTTCCTGTGTAGTCAATGGAGTGAAGCAGGTGCTTCTGAAGGCCCTCAGACAATAATTCAGTAATTTTCTGTCATTCTTTTGGCTCTTTGAGGAGTCTGTGGTTTTACTTTTGGCACCTGAATTATATACATAAAAGCAGGCTTTGTATAATCCCTGTAAACCTACAATTCATCAATTCATACAGTTGATCGCTTTCTTGTTGTAAGGTTTCACTGGTTGATTAGTTGCTGTGAAACCGTTGTTTTACATCAGGCTACTTAATTCCATAACATTTCAACAGGGAGCCATCAAAAAGGATATGTTTGTGTGACATACCTTTTTCAAGGTCCTCAGTAGATATGTCCACTTGGACAGGCCTGTTGAAACAGTAAATTGAAAAATGTAAATATATTGTGCCTAATGTATTGAAGGAACTGTGTATGTTTCCTGTACATTTATTCAAGACAGGTAATTTCCTTTCTTCAAGACATTAAACTATGTGTTTAAATGAGTTTTCTCTATTAAAGTCAAGTCTGTGAAGTGTAAGCTGTAGGTGAAATTAACGTGCAGGCCAATTTCTGTAGTGTTACAAGTTCAGCTCATGCAGATATGCCCAAAGTAGTTCCTGACCCAGAATTGCTGAACAGGTAGAATCTTCGGGGGAAACATCCCTCTCTGCTTGTCTTGCTCTGCGCTCTTTCACAGATCTCTGTTCTTTTCACTGCAGAATAGGGGATACTGGGCTATCCGGACATTAAGGGTCAGCTCGCTCGCACCTCTTACGTATTTAAGTAGCTTGGCTACTAGTGACGCAAGTACAGCAGAACAGAATCCAGTGCAGGCTGCAAAACTCACCACAGACTGCAAGAGAAGGTCAGTAGGAGTGCCTTGCTCTAATGTGACCAGGTGCCTGTGGTGTCTAAAGCAGTTTAAAAAAAAATCTAGCCCAGGTTACAGTCATTATAGTTACAGAAAAGTCAATCCGAAATTGCATCGCTGATGTGTACAGAGTGTGAACAGCTATCAAGCTAGTCAGCTCAAGAGCAGCAGGATATGCCTGTGCGGAGGCTGCCAGGTACAGGCAGACTCAACTGACTTCCACAGCAGCCTCTGAGGCAGAGCACAAGCTGCAGCCTGCTCGGAATCTATGACTGAGAGCTGGGCAACAGACAGATATTCCGCTTTCAAAAACCAGTTGCCAAGGAGCGGATTTTACCACTTTCACCGTCCGCGAACGTAGACAGTATCTGCGATGCTGTCTGCTGTCACCCAGTGCACAGCTGCCGGAGTGCCCGTGTTTCCTCACCTGCTGTCCTCTCCTTCCAGCAGGCGGCGGTACGTGGCGATCTCCATTTCCAGGCGAGTCTTGATGTCCAGCAGTATGGTGTACTCGCTGTTCTGAGCCTCCATGTCGGCCCGGAGTTGCCTCAGCTGAGCCTCTAGCCTGGCAACTGCTTCCTGTATTTGAACTAGTTGGAAACTGTAACGTGCTTCAGTTTCAGCCAGAGTGTCTTCTAAAGACTTCTTCTACAATTGGTGAAAAGAACAGAGATGTATTATTCAAGAGGATGCATTTTGTCCTTAAAGTTACATTTTGATTGAAAAATATGTTGGTTTCTATATTTATAACTGTCTGCTAAACATAGGCCTTATTTCAAGTACTGTTTATTATTTACCATGTTCAGCTGGGACTGTAATTCTAGCTCCAGACCCTGACAGGTCTGTCTCTGCTCTATGACCACTCTCTTTTGGCCTTGCAGCTGTTCGATGTTGATTGCTACTTCCTGGTTCAGTTCTTCTGTCTGAAATACAAAAATGGAAGGACTGTAAGCTAGAACTAAACATGACCGAGGTTCTTGCTGATGTTTAAGTAATTGACCTTACCTGCTTTTCATATTGTTCTTTGGCTTCTTGGCGGTTCTTTTCTGCCATTTCTTCATATTGGCGTCTCATGTTTTCCATAATAGTTGCAAGATCAATACCTGGAGCAGCATCCACCTCTACGTTAACTGAGCCGACCACTTGTTTGTTTAGTCTGTCAATGTCCTACAACATGGAGCACTGTATCAGCACCAGCTGAAGGGAACTTTTAGTTCTGAATATTGGAAGGAAATTCAAAATCTACAGAAATAGAAGTAATTCTGAATTCTTCAGTTGCTTCTCAGGGCAAGATAACTTAATCGCCTTGTAAATACTGTTTACTACGTCATGTTAGAAAATGTTATTTATTCTGCAGCAATGCATGTTATATCATGGATAAACATATTATAAAAGATGATTTCCTCAGGCCTAGATCTGTGGAATGAGTGTAGAAGTCATGGTGCCCGTTTGCATGCTTTTGTGTGGTAGCAACTCATAAAACAAATTATTCTTAAAGAAACCCTTCACTCCTTATCAGCCTTTGGTGGCTAATAGTTGGATGTCAGTTAGTGGCACACACAGTCATACTGCTTCCAGAAACTACGCGAACGCTTCCGTGCCACACAGCACAGTGTTAAGTGGGTGCACCAGCTTTTTTTCAGTCTAGGTTGGCTATTCCTAATACAGCGCTTAAAGAATTTTTTTTCTGCAGTGTGACAAGGAATTTAAAATCTAGAGGTTGATACTATGACTTTTTAAATACTTAGAGGAAAGCTTGGGCATATGCCATAATTCAGATTGTTAGCATTTAACAGTCATTTTTAATTTAGGATTTCTACTTGTGGCTTTACTTGAAAAGGGAAAATGGCTATCTAACATTCTTACCTTTGTAGTTCTTTGAAATTATAATGTTAATGTAATGTTAAGGGTGAGATTCAGTTTGAGTTTAGACTCCTGAGAGATACCTAGTACAGATATACAGCTAACTTGTAGCTGTCTCTGCTTGAGCCAGAGCTCCTGTTAGGACCAGCAGAGACCAGAAGGCATATCATCTGAGCAGCCTAGAGGTTTGCTCTGTGGTGAGGTGAGTCACTCTCCAGGCTGCGTCTATTTTGTCTGTCTCTCAGTTGATTGTAACAGAACCACGGGCAATAGCCTTCACATAGGTGATATATGAGTAGACACCTAAGTTTTGATGTCCTAATCTGGAGCTGAATCCCACCATAAGTGTAATACTCTTTCAGATTAACCACGAAGCTTTCATTATTCCTAGTGGGGCTGAGTTTATGTATGCCACTGACAAAAAAAAAATCTCTCCACGACAGTGTTCTGCTGCTCTCACCTCCTCATGGTTCTTCTTAAGAAAAACTAGTTCTTCATTCACGCTTTCAATCTGTGACTCCAAATCAGATTTTGTCAAAGTCAAGTCATCACGAACTCGCACCAGCCCATTAATGTCATTCTCAACACTTTGCCTGAGCAGGAGTTCATTCTCATACCTGTAAAACAAGGCTTATTTTGTCATCGTCAAAACACACCTGTCTGATGAAAATGTCAGAATCAATAACTACTACAGCCTTCATCTCAAAATGTTTCTTTTTACTAAACTTTGCATTAGAGAAGGTTTACTTCTCAGCTTTGATGCTGGTAACTAGAAGTTTGCACGAATAACAGGAACATGAAAGAGAATGTATGAAATGCACATGCAACTTACTTCAGTCTAAAATCATCAGCAGCCAGTTTGGCATTGTCAATCTGCAGGACAAGCCTTGCATTTTCCAACTGTGCAACACCAATCTAAAAAGGAATGGTTGGAAAGGGGTGAAGCATTGATAGCAGAGCTTGCAGAGGACACTGAGTGATTATTAAACATTATAGAAGATAGCTTTGTTTGACATTTATTAAACCAAATGTGCATCAGCAACCAGATTTTTATCTCAATAAAAACAAAAATATTTTTAATCTCAGTAAAAAGAATTTATATATATATATATACACCATTTCAGTAAAGAGAATATAATACATCTGGATGATGTAATGATAAAGACATAATTTTATCAGTGTACTGTATTCTCCTGCACATTATGGAACTGGCTGACAATAGAAAAAAGTTCTGAAGCAGGAGAAGGAGAGGATGAGAGTCATTGCACGTAAATGCACACTTATCCATTGCAAGAAATTAATACTGTATGTGGAATTCATCTCACTTAACTTTGTCCATCTTAGTCATCTGGGTTTAAACTAAGTTCTCTTTAAAGTGCATAAAAGGAGGTAGGGTTCTCCAAAAGGCAAAATTACCACTTTTTCCCATGTACTAGAAGAAGAGAGTTGAAGCATGCCCTACTATAGGGTTTATATCTGCCCTAGAAAACAGGTGAAATATACTTAGGAACATGAAGTAAAACTAAAGAAGTAGTAAAAAGGTAATGAACAAGTTTTGGAAAAAAAAAATTAAGATGAACTTGAGATGTAGCTTAAGAACCGTAGGTGGAACTGTTGTATTATATAGTGGCTCTTATAATCTAGGTAAATGTATCCCTCGTCATACTGTAGCTTTAGGAGCCATGTCCTTTAACATATTGAGGAAAGTTTATTTTCTTGAAGGTATGGAAGCATCTGGATTTTGGCTCTAAGTCCGATGGATTTATCATCATATCTGGAGGACAAAATCTAGCAGATGACTTACTGTAAATGAAAGCCCTTCCTCACTTGATCACCAGAAAACTTCCATAGTCAGAAAACTACTAAAATTACCTAAAACAAATATAATTAATTCATTCTGATTCTGATTTTTCACGTATTAGATTACTCACATCTGTAGGCATATATCAAATATTATGAATTATGTAAAATCTGTCACTAATTTGTATCTGGTCAGAGTAAAGCATTTATTGCTCTTAGTTGAGACAAGTACAATTTGAAAAAGCAGATTTTCCACAGTAGATTATCTGTCTCCCCCAAAATTACGATTCATATTTTTATAGATGGTTATATGAAATCTTACCTTATTTTGAAGATCCTCAATTGTTCTAAAGTATGAACTGTAGTCATTCCTTATGCGCGTGGAATTCTTTTCATGCCACTCCTTGATCTGCTTCTCAAGCAGGGAGTTCGCCGTTTCTAGAGAGCGCACCTTCTCCAGATACGAAGCCAAACGGTCATTTAGATTTTGCATGGTTGATTTCTCATTGCCAGCGAGCAGCACATCATTGCCAGTAATATTAAGCTGGAGGTTACCACCGAAGTTTTGTTCATAGTTGGTGCTGGTGGATATGCGGGTACCATAGCCGCCAGCTCCGCCGTAGACGCTAGGTGCCTGAATCTTTTGGATGCCCATGTTCCTGACAGATAAGCCACTGACACTGGGTGCAGTAGTTTGGAAGCGGGTCTTCGTACCCAGCTGGAAGCTTCGGGCAGAGAATGCCATTTGCCTTCTTCTAAAATGAAGCAGCTAAATCTACAAACATACAGAGCAGGTGAAGTGAAGAGCAGTGTGTGCTCTGTAAACCTTTATACTGTATTTCAAACAGGAAGCACAATGGTCGTAAACCCCACCTCTGTTGACACATAATGTAATTGGTGTCAGCACAAATAACCCGCAGCATATTGTCCCCACAATCTGGATAATGCAATGGGTTTTTAATGTGTTCATCTGCGTTTGAAAAAAACCTTCAGGTAGTTTGGCTTTCTTAGTTATTATTTTGAATAAAAGATAAAACACAAATGAACTGCTGAATTATTTATAGCAGTATATCTGCAGCCATTGTTGCTATAGCCCTTTTGAACAAACAAGTCGATTCTTACCCGTGTGCAGTTTATGAAATTAAAGTAAGAGCTGACTATGTGACAAAAGACTTAAAATATTTATATCTGCAATCGTATATATTTCTGTTGAGTGAGCCATAGTCTGGGCCTGAGGACAGTTTAGAACAGCCTGTAAATTATTAGAAAGATGGCATCTGTCCCTACCTTGTTAATTCATTTTATAGTAAGCACAAAGCAGCCTTCTTACTGTTTTGAAAACGAATGGTGTTGTAGTTAGCTTGCATTCAATGTACACTCATTTAGTATTAGAAAACCCTTACAAGTTGAACTAGGTTTCAGTGCAGTTGAAATTAAGCAGAAAGAGTATTGCTTTGTGAATAGATAAAGTAATAAGGGTATTGGAAGTCTTCTTGATTGCCCACTTTATTTTATGTGTGAGATGCTGAGGTCTGTAGAGTGATGGGAGGTATTGAGATCAAGCTTCCAGCATAGCTGGCTTCCAGCCCTCCTGGGTGGCTGAAGTTAAAGCAGAGCAAGTATTCCTCCTGCCCTGTCAGTGTGCCAGGCTGCCTTGTTCCACTGCTGGCTGTTCTGCCGCAAACCCAGGTGTTTTATTCATTAATGGGCACTCAGCTGCCTCCGTTCTGTGCATGAAGAAACCCAACAATCTGTATTTCTAACTGTTCCTAAACCTAGTATGGTATATACTTCTGAGATGCAAAATGCAGAGATAAAATGGAAAGCAAGGGAAGAAGCTGATTGCTGAGGGGTTGTTAGTGCTACAGGAAAGCATGTAGCAGGTGTGCACCAGGACAAAATAGAGATGTAGTTCCTTGGGGCATTGCATTTACTGTACTTTAGTGTATTATTAATGTATAGCTAGTCACATAGAACAATTAACAAGTACTGTTGGTATTAGTGAAAAATAGCTGCTGTACATACTGATCTTCAACCTTGGGACGAGGGGATCGGTGAGACACTAGGCTTTGGGGGCACTGAGTTGTGTCTTGGAAGCATCTTTAGGTTTCTGAGGGCGCCTAAGCCTGGGATATTGTGGAACCAATTCTGCTAGGTTGTTTTTAAGCTACAGTGCTGCAGATTAGTCTAAATAGTACTGTAGCAAGGCAGAGTTAGGCTGTCATAGTTTGCTATTCTGAAAATATGCATCTTCCAAACCAAAGCGATCAGCACTCAGGGCAGAACCTTTTTGGAGGAAGATGCTATTCAAGCTGTGTGAATTGTCTTTGGACCTTGGACATCTTTGGGTGTAGCTGATAACCATAAATGTCTGAAAAACATTTATGACAGTTGAAATCAAAGTACACTAGCCAGGTCAATTGGGCTGTTGCTATAGAAACTCAGGGTGGGTCTTTTATTTACTTAAAAGCATTCAGACTAAGTAGGAATCGATGGTGTTAGTGGGGCAGAGCTTATGTCTTTCCAGCTGTAAGAGGAATACAGCAAAGATCCTGCTACAGTTACATCTCTTCGCTGTATATTTCACTGCCTGGATCTCTTACCATATTTTCTGATAGCCTATTTGATAGTAAATGTTCTGCTTTGTCTTCTTAGTGTTTATTAAAATTAGTTTCCATTTATCTTGATGGTATTTTTTCTAAATATCATTTGAAGATTCCATTTTTTCTGTTGTTGTGCAAAAGCCAAAGGCTATTTGTTAACTTTCTTGTTTGCATATAAATGCAGCAGGGTGTCAGCAAAGGCTTTTGTGGGTCAAATTCTTAATCTTTCTGTTCACAACTATCCTACCTCCATATGGGGAAGCAGCTACGTAGTTTAAATGTCAAAAAACCTAATTGCATGTGTTGTTAAATTAATGTCACATGTTTGAAATTTATAGGAGTTGGAGACTATCTAGAAATGTAAGAATAATATAAAAATGCATTTCAGATTGATAGCAAAATAAAATTCACTGATATCTAAAACTTTCTGCATAAAACTTTTCTGTGACTTCACCTTGTACAGTGATCTGAATCAAAACGGACACCAGGATTAGGTCAGTCATTTGTCTTGGCCTCAGGCTCCGCTGTATTAGGTTGAGCTGAACCTTCAGCAGTTCTTTTTCTTCTTGATTATTAAACAAAAACGTTTGAGGCGTATGCAACTGGAAGCTCAGAGCAATGACGAACTGTGTCAAGTAGACATCGTTTTAAAAGATACGGGGCTGAATTTTCCTGGCATTCAGTTTCTTTTCTTCTCCAAATTATTTACTGACAATTTCTCAGGTCTTACGGGTTTATATATGCTTCTCATTCCAAAAAAGAAAGCTGGAATATCTGCAAGAATATTTACTAGGATCAGTATAGGTATAATTCATATCATAGGTGGGTTTTACTCCTATTTTCTTTGCTCAGTACGTTTTTTCACGGAATATATTGGATGGTTGTTTAAACCACTGACAACTGCAAGAGTGAACAGGACTGGCTGTATCTGTACCAGAACCGTAACCAAGGCCAGGTCCCCAGGCTGGCCGAAGGTCGAGCGACTTGTCATGGCTCACATCCACACAGCTGTATGCGGTTGGGAGTGGCTGCTCCCAGCTCTGCTGCCTCTCGAACTATGCCCAGCTATTATCTGGAAGAATATGGGCTGCCTTATTTTTATTCACAGAAATGATTGTGACAGCAGATAATCTGACTAGCTGTTGAGAAACTTTAAAAATATTATGTTGTCTGATATCTGCAGTTTTGATCAATGTGAAAGAGGTGCTGTTAACACTTTGCTGACGCTTTAGTTTAGTAGTGCAGTTTCCAACTCAAGACACAGTTGTGAACCCTCTGTAGAGGACAGTCCATGGATATACCCGCGTAACACTTCCTGCAGTGGTGTGTCAGTCTGAAGGGTTTGTGTGTAGTCGTAACACAATGTTCATAGCAACACTAGCAGATTGTTTGATTTCCTGAAGAACTGTTGCCTTTGTGACAGACATTTAACGTGTATTAGAGAGCTATGAAGATAACTCAGACAGGGTTATGATAACGCGTGCATGCCATTTAGTATTACTCACCATTACTAACGAGTTATATGTAACCAGTCATGAGAGTTCAAGGAAAAAGACACACCCAGCTTTGGTTCTGTATTTATGCAGCCTTTAGATGGAACATATGCTTTCCTTTTGGCCGACTTAAAGATTTAATTAAAGTCTTTTAGTTCAGGCTTTAGTGATAATCCATTCTAATGCTGAAATCCAATGCCCACTTATTAGTCCCTGTAACTACACTGTTGATTTCAGTTTGGGTTTTGTGTGATAAGAATTTGATTCCCAAAGATCTCTTATAATATAGTTGTGAAAAGACTTCCACTGTACGAAGTGCATTCAAGGAAGAGGAATTCCATGTTCAGTATTCCCGCCATATTCCAGTATTCAGTATTTCTGTGTCTGAGAAATCCCCCTCCTTCTCTTCATAACCTACTTGTGAGAAGACGTTACTTCCCGATTTATGCCATACATCCAGTTTACAACCAAGGGAACTGTTGTAAGTTGAGCTTTCAGGGCAAAATCAGAATCATTTTGTTACGTAGATAGGAGCCAATAGCGTATTTTGAATTCAGTTTTTTTTCTGAAAGAATGCAAAAGAGTACTTAGGACACTTCTGCACCCTGAAAACAAGCTATATTTGCTCCATTTGTTAGTGCAAATGCTGCACCCTAGAATGCAAACAGTAAACAAAGTGTTTTCTGTTTTGCAGATTATGATCCAGGAGCACTGTGTAGCAAAATAGATTGAGAAAGTATGATTTCCCTGATTGCTGAAGCAACAAGGACCAATAATCCTTGCAGTCTGCAGGAAAAATCTCTTCCTTTGCACCTGTTCTTAGGATGTGTCCCCTGTTGGTCTCTTTTATCTGGGAGCCACTAAATGGGAACAGTATGAGTGACTGAGGTTCATGGGAAGACAAAAAAGTTTTCTCACTGTTGTCATTGCTTAGTCTTCTGAAAGAACAGAGAATTTTCCACAGAACAAGTGGATGGCGCTTGTCCAAGTTACAAAAGCACCATAACCAAATCAGGTGAGAGAAAGGACCAGGTGATGTCACTCATTAACTCGCTTCACTTAAGCCTTGAACACCTGCAGCAGCAGATCTTACACTGTCTTCCTCACATACATATTTTTTTCTCATTTCCCTCTCCTTTTTATCTTTTGTCCAGTGAAAATATCCAAATCATCAAACCACCTTATTATTTTCAGCGGTAAGCTTTTGACGAGAGGTGAATTTAAAACATTGCTTTAAATTGTACGACACATATAGAAGTACTCCAGATCTTGTGCGTAAGTCCGTGTGTAGGATCCTTCCCCAACCACAGGTTGCAAACGAAAGTCGGGAGCTGCCTTTCCTGTCTTAGCTACTCTCCTCGAATAGAATCAGATTTCATTGCCAAGATAAACAGCTCCAGGCCATACAAATGAGCCTTCTCTTTTTTTTCCTCCCCTAAAAATATTATAAATATCAGCTCTAATATAATCTAAAAGACTACCAGCAGGAATTTTTCCCTTGTAAAAATCATGTGCAGCTGATGTGGCAGTGGACTAAGAAAACGAGTAAGCTGGAGAAATTTTGCATTTTTCCTAGGTGTGACAACAGCCAATAGCAATATTTGCTGAACTTCAGTGAACATGAGTATGTGGTTTGTATACAGTCATATCAAACAATTTAAAGCTAGCATAAAGGTGGAACAGTTCAGTAACCATGAGAAGATATTTCATAGAATCAGAGAATATCCCGAGCTGGAAGGGCCCCACAACTCATCAAGTCCAACTCCTGGCTCCACACAGGACTACCTCAAAACATACTTGTATGATTCAGTAAGCAAATACAATTTTCATGGCCCTGTGCAAATATATGCACACACTGATAGTACGCAGTAAAAGATATGCACGAACACACTGTATCGCATGCATTCACATTTGTGTAGAGTTTTTCCCTAGCTTTCTTTAAAAAGCAGTCCTTGTGGTTTCACGGATGTCCAGTACACAAGTACTCCAACAGAAATTTCCAGTTAAAAATGGCTCATTAGCCTCAAGCATCTCATGGAAGGCACAGATATCAGGAGTGGTGGCTGTCGTACTTCGTAATACCACAGGTGTAATGCGTATATACCTGTTTGTCACTAGAGGCCACCACATGCCTTCTTAAAAGAGCTACGTGGGCGAATCTGTGTGTTATTTGCTACAACTAAAGAATCCATGCTGGAACCTTAACATGGTTAATAAAAATCCTGTATTACATAACAAAATTTTACATACTACCCACTTTTCTGTTCCTATATCCAGAAGAAAAATGTTTTGCATAACTCTTAGGGCCAGAAGTGTAGAGTGGTATTTATCTTCACAGCCACAAGCCGTAATTACAAAGAGCTTAACGTGGTATGTGGCAGTGAGCTTGTAAGCAATGGCAACGAGTATCATCTGTCTTTCTAAATCTTGAAAGCTGAATTTGTGTTGGTAGGCATGTTCATTATCCCTTCAAATGATGCCCCTTTCTTCATGACTGATGCTCAACTGTCTTAATTTTTAGAGAGCAGTAAGCTCTAGACATTAAAGAAAAGGATTTTTTTTTGTTGTTCTTTTTTTGTTTGTTTGTTTCTGTTTGTTTATGTTTTTGCATAGTAGCAATGTTATTTCCAGTGGAACATGTCATTCACAAAATGTCCTGGTAAGTGGTTTGAAACTGTTCTGTGGCAAGATTAACAAAGAAACAGAGCCTGGGCACTGAAATGGCTTCAAAAAATTGATTATTTGTCTCTATAATAAGGAAGGAAAGAAGTGGTGGTTTTTTTTCCTGCACTCGTAACTTAAAAATCACAGTTTTCTGTCTACTTCTAATTCCTGCTTTGAAGTTGCTCTGGTAAGAGTTACGTCTGGTTTATTTGTTTTAGGCATGTTATGCTGTAATGTCTTGCCTGCATGATTCAGGACGTGTAGATTTGAGCCGAAGCTGGTACTTTTTATCTGGAAGTGTCAGACAACTTCTGTTCTAAAGAAGTACAGTACAGTTTGTCAGCTACTTGTCAGCTTGTTTCTTTCTTCTTCTTTTCTCTGCCTGCTCCAAATAATTATTCCTCTAAATTGCATTTTCTCTAATTAAATTATATATCTCATTTTCGTTACTTTCATTAGAGCCTAATAACAGCCTATCAAATTAAATGCTTTTGACTTGTCCTTAGGATGTTGCAAAGCAAAAAAATTTACCCCTGAAGTCTAGATAGTTATTGAAAGTGTCTTTGCCACAGCTGATGTTATGATTTTATGCCTTCAAGCTTCTGATGCATATTCAGACATTCAAAAGGCAATTTAGTGTGTCTAGAAGAAGCAGCCGTGCACCTGTTTCACCATTAGGTCATGTCTGGTACTTTGTCAGCTACGTTTCTATCATAAGAACGGTCCAAAATTCAATTATAATGTATTGATACTTGTATTTAATATGGTATTTTTGCAAACAATTCCTTTATGCCAACTCCTAGATGTGTGGCTCAAATAGGTCATTTCAGTATAGTTGTACAATTAAAAATATCTTTAAAATACAACTTGAAAAGAAATGCAGAATTATAACGAGGAAGGAATTGTGAGGAAGCAATACGTAGTAAAACAGGCGCCAGATTACTTCTGATTTCACGAAGCCAAATGTGCACGTAGAGTCAGTAAGATGCTTTTGCTGTATAGTTCAGGAAGGGTAGGGGCAGGGGGTGCAAGCCTCTCAAGCATTATTCTTTAGTTGCTTTCTGTTTACAGATTCTTCCCTTTTCTATGTGATTCATTCACAGGAACAGGCATCTCACAGCAAAACTTTAGAAACCTTTATAGGTCAGGGTGTGGACATTGTGAAATGTTTTACTGGCTCTTCCACCTATTCTCTGTGCTTCAATAATAATATGCAAACAATGTTTTTAGCAGTGTTGTAAATGCTAGATTTTGTTTTCTTCTCTTGCTGAAATGACTTACTTAATTTTGTGTTGGTATTAACGAGGCAGGTACAAAGCAGAATTTTGCATTCAAGAGAAGTTTCTTGCTCATAAATAAGAAAGAAACCTGCCAATGTGTGGCCACATCACCAGAAAGAATGTGTGATTAATAGCACAAACCATTACTGCATTACCTCATTGCAAACTTCTTCCAGAGGATCAACAATTCACTTACCAAAGCTGTGTATTGTAATGCACCTTAATAAGTTCTAACATTTCTACAAGTGAAATGAGCTGTGACTCATACACATTCTGGAGTGCATTCAAGTCTGTTATAAATCACGGAGGATTATTTAGTGCAGGACTTCCTTAAATGGCAGGTGAAACTACAAGAAGTGATTTGAGAATGCTGAGGGTTTCAGCCTCCTTTTATAGACTCTGTAAGTTCCTGTGTCTTGTCCGTTTGCAGAACTGTTGTTACATCATTCACTTAGAGTTAGAAATGACACTATCTCCTGCGGATGCTTTTATACTATCCTATTCCATCTATGGGAAGTAGAGTATATTCATTTTGAGTGTGTTATTTTTATGATACTTCAAAAAAATTGCAGTTTCCTTTGGGCCTGGGTCAGTCGCTTCCTTGATGTTGCAATAGCACTTCTGTGTATATTTAATACTAATGTAGAATAAACTTCAGATAGCAGAACGTTTGAACATTTTTAGTGCAATAAAATAATGAAATAATTTAAAATAATAAAATAAAGCAATACAGTATCACACTCCTGAGGATTTCCTTTCCTTCAAGACACTGATGTGAGGCTTAGAGAAAGAAGCACATACAGCATCTCATTTTTAGAGTTTCACAAATACTACGAAATCAGCAAAACCATACTGTCATAATGTTTTTTACAGGACTAATTTTAGTAGGGCTGCTGACATATGTAAACTGAAGAACATGATCAAATTATGTGCAGGATCTTGACCAGCAATGCACACTTGAAATGAATCAAATTATCTCTTCAGTGTGATCAGATGCGGAAGGGATTGCTGTAAGAGAATGGCTCTTCACGGAAGTTGAATTATCTAATAGCTGAGGTAAGTAGAAGCTGTGAAGTGATGAATTCTAATTTCGTCTCTATCAGTGACTTTCTTTGCAGCCTTGGGCAAGTTGTGTCATCTCTTTTTCCAATTTCTCAAGCAATAAATTGGGAATGATAATACTATCCCCACGCATTATCTCCCTAACTTCATCTCTCAGCGTGTCGTGAGAATATAATGTTAACAGTGCATGTAAGTGGTAGACATTAGTGTCATTATTTATTATTTAGGGCACAGAACAAAAATTCAGAAATAATGAATAACCACCAGATATAGGGCAGCATAAGGCCAGTGACACAGTATCGTTAGCTCTTCCACAAAAAAAAGAAGAAATCTGCAATGATATGTAGTATTGTAAAGACATGAAAAAAGTCCAGGAATAAGCATTTTTTGCCATAGTACCTGGTTTCATTTAGAAAATGGAGTGTAGTGTAACTAATATTTATATGTTTAAGGACTAATTGGTTTATTTAAATTATTAAAAGCAGTCTGAATGGATGTATTAGAGCCATTGGTGTGTGATGATGTTGGTAAACTGAGTGAACTGTGAGGTCAGTGTTATGAGCTGTGCTGGCCTGACCATTACAGGCTGCAATGACGTAGTTGTAAGAGAAGGTTAAAGTCTTCAGAGCAGTGGAGTGGAACGGGAATTCTGCTGTACATCTCCGCCGGTGCTGTTTGGACCACAGCTGAGCATAGCACAGGCGTGCAGCGTGTGCATCTCTCACTTCTGCGTGAGAGGATGCTAGGGCAAAGAAAAGCCCATGCATTGCACAAGAACGTGATATAAGGACAGGCTTGGTCTGTAAAACGCTGCAATTACTCAGTTTTCTTTCTTCTTTCCTTGTAGTTTAGCACAATCAAAACCTAGTGCAAAACAGATCCTTTCCTTCAATTTAGAAGTAGGGGACTACTTAGAAGTTTTTATAATTATTTGTATCACAGCAATGCCAATATGCTCTGTAAATTTGATAAATAAATATAGCTTTAAATAACACAGAAAATTGTACAAGAAAACCTAGGCACATTTTGTCCAGATGCTACAAACACCAGGTCTGGCTTGTTGGATCTGGTAAGCCATAAGGAAGGACATTGTTAATTAGCCAAGAGTTACCTATCCTGTATTACAAGTTTTACCCAATTTAAAGAAACCATTAGGTAATCCATTCAGTGCTTTCGGGATCTCTTTGTGCAACAAGGGTGGAGAGTGGCAGCAGGGACGACAAGGGGGGGTCATCAGCTGGTCCTAACATGCCAGTAAGAACGCTTTGTATTGTAGAGATGGACTCTGTTTAAGTCTGCGTTTGCTTTGAAATTTTTGCTTTCTTTTGTGAGCCTTGTTTCAAAGCAAAGCTGGTAACAAGGATCCTGTGTGAAGGTCCCTTATGAGCAGGTATGAGAGAGTCCAGTGACAGTTTCTCTCATGAATGTGAGACTGCCCAGAACATACCGTTTGATATGCAGCCGCTGACTGTGGAATGCAAATCCATCCAGACACTCTTGATGCTCCATTTTGTCTCTCTGAGTTCTGCTTTCCAGGCTACATTGTCTAAACAGTCCTAATAATATTGCTGTTTTTCTTGCTTAGTTTTTAGTGTTGCGTATCTCTGGAAATTTTCATATTGCTGTTAGGGCCTCCTGCTGAGTTGGTGATTGGGCTGACGTGGGGAAAAGGGAAGAAGCTTGGATTTGGCTAAAGGACTTGGACCTCTCCCCATCCAACACATGACACCTTAGCATGCATTGCATATACCAGTCTATCCTGACTACAGAACCCGTCGATAAAAACAATGAGCATTAATATGAAAGCAAATTGTTGAAATGGTGTTTTGAATTAAGTAGGTCACTGAGACCGTATGAGAGTATCTGGAAAAGTAATTACACTCTTTGAAGGAAAATGTGTAAAGATAGTTGCAGAAAAATTGTCTAAAGCTGAAGAATAAATGAATGTTTCTAGGATGACTATTTTAGTAAAGTATACTTCGCAGCAGTACTACTGATAACGCTGTTTTAAACGGCGGCAACCAAAAGTTGTATATAAGGAAGTCTGATAGTTTTGCTTATATAAATATCACCTGTAACTTACATCAGCTCTTTTGTTCTCATTTGTCTCCTTCCACTTTCATACCTGCTGAAACAATGAGGCTTTTGCAGTTTTCGGGGCTGTGTCAATAGCACTGCTGTTTTGGGCTGGTGCATACTTAAGAAAAAGCAAAATCAGAAATTCCAATGACCAGTACAAGTAATGGAAAGGGATTTATTGGCAGCAGTGAGGTATATGATAAGAGACATAAGACCAGGAGAAGAGTTAAGCGATCATTCTCTTTAAATTATAGTTAATTTGCAGAGCAATAAACGAACCACAGATGGACATTCATGCCCTGGTGAGATGTACATAATACATATATTACCAGCTCAGACAGTCATTTTCATTGAATAGTTTGTCTTCAGCATTTTGATGACTAAAAGCTCTTTAATAGTATCAGCTCTACCTAGCTCTGTATGGCACTTTTCAGTATTAGGCTGCAGATCATTTTAGGTGTGAGTTCACTGTAGTATCCCTGTTTCATGCGCAGGGAGACCAGCACATTAGCAGCATGAGCTGCACATTAGCTCCTCAGCAAAGCCAGTAGCTAGCAGAACTTCTTACTTCATGCTTGCTGGTGGATCTCGTTGATGGTGGAGGATACCACCTGCCCGTTCACACTGTCATGGACAATTGCTTTGATCTTTCGATTGGTCAGCCCAGCATATTCTGAAAGAAAATGAAAGGTTCATTGTACAAGAAGCAATGCTGAGAAGAGATGATGCAGGGAAAACTTCATTTACAGTAATTTACCAGCTACCTCAACTGATTTATCTTTACATGTTTCCCTTTAAGTCAATACTTATTAGTGCTCTTTGTGAAATGTACTGACAGTCACCATGGGCCTTGTCCAGGTCAGGGCAAATGAATAACAAAGCTGCATCCCAGCCAATGCAAATCTAACTTCAGAGCAGATTAACCTGCATGTCTGTAGGTCATGCTCATACCAGAATATGAGTTTCCAGACATGCAGATGTTGTTTGCTCTCGAGCCCTAAGACTGTTTTAGTCACCAAATGGAGCCTCTATGCCTCTTCATATACCATGAAAGCTTTAGCCTTGAGTCTGAGCTTTGGACAATGTGTTTTACTGGCAGAGGTCAGTCTGAAGAGCAGCCCGGGAGCGGGCAGACACAGCAGAATGCGCTCTGAAGTGCGGTCCTTCACAAGACTGATGAATCACTGAAATTATTCTCAAATATGGCCTACATGAGAATTAATTGCAATGCAAACCTTTCATAGTTCCTTCATGTAAGGTTAAAATTATTCTGAGTAAAATTTGATTGGAAATGACAATAATTAAAAGTTACTATAGAGAACAAAATAAGGGACTTTTACCTTTAGCTTTTGATTCAGATTTTTTTGTTTTCCTGTAAAGAAAATGAAACAGAGACACCATATTGAATATACTCATTTCAAGAAGTTATTCATCCCCTTCATCTCACTGATTCTAAGGAGACCTCATACCGGTATGAAAAGAGAGAAAAACAAACAAGCAAAGAAATTAAGAAAGGAGTTTTTGTACTATGTGAACTTTTCCTCTTCAGTAGTCTTAGGTACAGATACGCTCACCTGAAACCAGTCCCTTGCACATTCATTATTGCTTCTGTTAAGGGCAGTTGCATTGTGCCTCATACGTTCTGAGCTGCTCAAGCTGGTCCCAGTTTGGGTTCTGATAGATAATAACCCTGCACTTGGTGCCATACTGTCCTGCCTCCCGGAGTTGTTCACTTATAAAGGTTGCTAACCTTCCTTTTTCTGATTTTGTGTAAATAAGACGTACTCTGTGTATAAGATGGGAGAATAAAGAATAGAGAGGCCCAGAGATTTCTGAATGCAGAGATTCAGACAAGACAGAGATGGGGAAACCAAACAGCCCCTCCGCGGAGGGGCATGCTGTACAGCTTTTGTGTGCTGGTATTTGTAACTGCAGGTGGCTGACCAAAAAGGATCTACACTTGACTTCAGGCTTGTTTTTGATCTAGAACTTGTTTTGAAGATTGGAGTGACTACGAATTTTACTGAAATTTGTGGTTTTTCCTCTGCCGAGGTAGGCATGCTGTGGGAATGTAGATTTTTTTTTTCTTTTTTAAATATTGTTATATTAATTTAGGTAATCCAAATTACATGGATACAGGTTTCTCCGTACACTAAATGGCTCAAGCTTTGTATTATGATCCATCACATTAAAATACCAACCCTTCATGTAGTATGGAACTCACAAGCTTTGATTAAACAAGTAAACAAATAAATAAGCTGAATACGAAAACTCTCTTCTCATCTATTCCAGTCAGGGCAGCTTTGCCTTACCCGTCCACATTCCCTTCCAGCAGCAGGCGGTAAGTGGAAATTTCCTTCTCCAGGCGTGTTTTAATCCCAAGAAGAACCTTATATTGGTTATTTTGCTGCTTGATGTCATGACGAAGCTGGCTTAGCTCTTCCTCACATTCGGAGATGATCTGCTGCATGTTTTGAAGTGCAACACCATAATAATTCCGTGTGTCAGCCAAGGTGTCTTCCAGCATGCGTTTCTGACAGAGCAGATAATAACAATTCTGTGATTATTATTTATGTAGTAGGTATAGTGCAGAAATGCCAGCAAATTTGGTCTCTGGCCAGAAGATTACAAAATTTTGGCTGTGGTCATTTAAACACTTACGCACTTGCATGACTATTCACGTGAAGACAGCAGAATCATGAAGCTGTGTTGCGTGTGCGTAATGAAAGGCAAAACCTGAGTAATTTATCCCTGCCGTATTCCTTATACTCAAAACCTGTTGCTCCTGTGACTGTTGACTCTTTTGTCAGATCCTGCTTTTACTGTACAGAATTGCTCCAAAGTCTCCAAGCCACGGATATGTGAGCTTTCATCTCTACCAAAGCTGAATAATAAATAGTTTTAAGGTTCCCCATCAATATTTTCCACAGCTCAGATATTTCATGCATTATAATAGGGGTTGGAAATATGAAATTTATATCACTATCTGTCTTCTTTCTTTTTAGATCATGGAGTCAGCTATCCTGTATTTTCTTTTTCTGCTCCCCTTATACTGTTTTAAGGTCAGACATACATTTTTCACATCTTGGTGATGGTTGCTGAATCTATTTTGCATACTCTGGCAAAGTCAAGTATGGTCGAAATTCCAGTTTTGCTTATACTTTAATAACTACAAGGAAATTATGCTAGGCATAATTTAAGTGAAGAATTGGTCCAAGGCAGTTCCTAAAAATTTATGATGTAACAGTGGCCAGCCAGAGATGTCTGCAATAGCTACCTTACTCATGTGTGCCTGCAGCTCGATGTCCAGGGACTGTAAAGTACGCGTTAGATCCTTGATCTCATTCTCGCTGCTCTGTATCTGTTCTGGATTAGGGACTGCTGCCAAAGACACAGCTGTGCTCTGTGGAGCAAAAGCAAGAGAAAAGTTTACTGATTCCAGTCAGTCAGGTAGAGCAACAGGGATCTTTGAAATGAACAGGAAATAGCTGTTACCAGTTCTTTGTACCAGCTCTCAAGGCTTTGACGATTCTTTTCAATTATGGCTTCATAATCTTCTCTTATTTCTGCTAGGATCTTGGCTAGGTCTTCAGGAGGTGGTGCATTTACTTTTACATTGACTTTGAAGTCCTGCGATGAGCGATTTGCTTCCATATCCTGTTTATATTAGCAGATGAAACAAGCAAACTTGTTTATGGAAAGGGAAACAGTTTTTGTTCGTGTCTTATCTTCAGTTCCATCCTCTCAAAATACTCGAAATATTTTTTTTTCATTATGGTAGATTAGTTGTTATATAGATTCAGTTAACACTATTTCAAGAATTTGTATATGGATAATACTGTGACATGACTTAACCTAGTGACTGATACCTGCTTCCATGGCAGAACTGTGCCAGAGAACTCAATAAAGAGCGTGTCAGACAATCTGTTCAAATAATCTTTCTGGAAGAAACATATTTAATGAAGAAGCACTAACATTTTTAGTTCGTTTGTCTATTATGAGCCTAAAACCTTTCATGAAAATGTAACAGTAATTTCATCTTTCTTACCCTGTATGTTAATATTTATGGAACCATAACTAAGTTTACAAGAGAGTAATATAAAAGTTCTATGTAATTGTTAAAGGAGTAATTGGATTAAAACATATAATTACTGTGTAAACAACATAATTACAGGACAAGTTGAGCAGGTATGGTAACATTCCTTTTGGTGTAGCACAGTCTTATGTGCTAGGTACCATTTTCAAAAGCGTCCAGGCAAAGTAGCATTTCAGGTATGACATCATGGCCTCTGAAATGCAGATCAGCTGGACATACTGATGTCTCTGGTGGTTGCCTTGATTCCAAGAACTGTTTTGTTATAGCTGTTACATCCTTGGCTATAAGGGGACCAGCCACAGAAAGTTGCACCTACTGCTGTGTAACCAACCCTTGTGTTTCTATTCTTCTGTATAATAATCCACAGATAGCGAGTAGGATGTTTGGTTCTGCATTGGGTAATAACTGAAAACAAGACCAGATCAAGCAAAATGAAAGCAGCATGTTGTTACGCCAGTGGTGTTATGTAAGTGGGACTGTCAGAGACTGCTGTGGTATAGCTCTGAAAGAAGTCAGAGCAGCTCATTTTTTGGCAAAGATTAAGTATCGTCGAATTAATTGTGCTTAGGATTTTGCAAGAATGAGTAGTCTTGACTTCACTAACCATTCTTCTCAATTTTGATCCTTAGGGAATTCAAGATCAGTTTAGTTCGGGTCAGCCTGCCGTAGGTGACCCTGCTTGAGCAGGGCGGTCGGACAAGATGGCCGTGAGAGGCCCCTTCCAACCTCAACCACTCTGTGATTCTATGAAATGATATATCCAGAGTTGAGGGGAAAGTCTGTGGTCAATAAAACTCAACAGCAACCAGTAACGTTTTCTGTTTACATAAAATCTCTGTGTATGTAAATCCAAGTATTTCTGAGAACTTTTCTGTCAAATATGTAAGTTATTATTAGCCATGTATGACAAATGAGTAGGTGACTAGAAAAGAGTCTGGGAGAAAATACAGCAATTTGTTGTCCTTCCTGAAATCCCAATTTAGTTGGTCAAGTAGTACACAAACTTTGTGCCTCCTCCGACTCTCGTTGGCTTTGTTAGAAACGTGGTTGCATTCTGAATCATCAATCCCATTTATAGATTGTGGATCTTACTCAAAGTTAATTACACAGTAGCAAAGATTTGTATGATAGTGGAAGTTTTTCTACCTCCTCATGGTCTTTCCTCCTGAGGATGTGCTCTTCTCTCAAGCCTTCAATTTCCATTTCCAGATCGGTTGTAACAATAGTCAGGCCGTCGAGCTCCTTACGCAGGTTCTCAACATCACACTGCACTCCCTGCCTACGAGACTTCTCTGCTTCGTACCTTTATCAGGAAGGAGAAGATGAAGTCTGCTTATTGAGAACAAACTGCTTCTAGCCTCTTGTATAAGTAGTGTAAAAGAGAAGTAGACTTGCTTAAGCCCTCTGTGTAGGGAACTAGAGAGAACAAAAACCCAAGGAAACAGATTCTATTTCTAGAATAAGTTCTTTGTTAATTCTTGAGTAGTCTTAAAAATTAGATGTATTTCATTATTGCTTTTCTTTCCGTGTCACAGCTCCTGTATAGTGTGAATGAATTGCTTTTTCTTTTATTTTCCTATTTGCATTTTAACATTCACCAAGTTGTGAAAGCTTTGAGAATGGGATTGTCAAAAATTTGCCAATACAGACATAAAAACAGTATTTACAATCAATGCTTTCTGCATTTTTTAAAACACGGTCACTTTTCAGTCCATCAGAAAACAGGAAAGACGTCAAAGAAGCCCTCTCTAACTTCCTGCAGTTTGCCATCTTTAGTAAACCAAAGTCAGAAAGGCAGTGCTGTATCTTTCCTTGGGCATGTGGAGCACTTTTGTTCCTCAAAAGCTCTCCCTTTACTTCGTTTTTTGTGGGCTCTATTATTGTTTCTACATTCAGTCCATCGGACTCGTTCTACTCATTCCGGTCTCTCAGTGTCGTTCCACTGTTTCCTTTTCTGACACTGTTGAATGATAAGGAAAGAAAGGCAAGGCTAGCTAAGGCAGGAAGTGTTCTCAGTCTGTACGCTTGTTACAACGTTACCGAAAACGGAGAGATTTTTAAATAGCTGATCACATCTTTTAGAAATAAGACAAGATCTGTGTGAGTCCTAAGAAGTCTAATTTACAGAAATTTAAATTCCTTTCCTGTGCAAAGGTGTGCCTGGAAGCTCTCAGTCCAAGCATTTTGACTTTTTAGATGGTCTGAGAACTCTTTCAACAGTCAAACTGCGTACTGATAGCCAAGGAAGCACTGGCCCCTTTACTGTGGCAAAACTTCTGAGAATCCAAAGCAGAAGATGCTGAAGGACAGGTATTTCTTGCGGAGCTGGGTGGAAGAGGTGATAATTGCAGGAAGTAGATTTGGGCTGGATTAGGGAAGCATATGGTGCAGAGAAGGGTTAATTTGTACTCCCAGATGACAATTTTAAATGCCTTTTGTCACAAGTATCAAGTGTCTGCTGTAAAACCTGCTCTTCAGGACCTGAACTAAGTATCATAAACAGGGTGACTCAAAATTGTTCAGCAATCATTTGTGTGCTTTACATCGTCTTTTATCCTGTTTTTTCTTTTGTTCCACATAGGTTTTATTTATCCAGTATTACCAAAAAGCTAAAGTAAAATCAGTGTCAGACTGGATTATCAAGAAAAAGAAATATTTTGCTTAATCCTCTTTCAAACTTAATCAGGAAACCAAAGAAGAGCTTACTTGAGCCTGAAGTCTTCAGATGCCATGTTAGCGTTATCAATTTGTAAAAGGATACTGGCGTTGGTGATCTTGCCATCCTCAATCTGCAAAACAGAGAATCCAGCAACAGATTTGGTGTTGCCATATGGTGACAGCGAATAACCCGTGCTGCTTTAGATTCCCTGCTGCTTGTATGAAGCATCTAAGTAATAGAAGTCCCATGTTAAGGAGAGTAGATGAATAAAGAAGCTTAGTTTCCTGATTCACTTAGATATTTCTGCAATTTTTGTCCATAATCTTACTTTTTCCTTTGTCTTACTTTCCTGGATATGAAGCAGAAGGAATCATCTTATTCCTGGCCATGTAGAGGACATGGATATCAGTACACACGTATCATGGCATATTACAGAATAACAATCACTATCTTCCTCCTTTTTTGTGAACTGATTTTGATTCTGTTTAGCATTGCTGGAAAAGCAGCCCTGGTCATCTTTAGGGCAAATATCAGTAAGAAACATTAAGTTCTGTCTGAGTACAATTAAAGTGATGGAATTAATTACATGCTAAAAAATAAGTATGTGCGTAAACACTTGCAGAATCAGTGCTGTGATGCCGAGGTGTAATGATGATGATAGCAGCAACTCATGAGCAGGACCCCTCATGTCACCATGTACTGCAGTCTGGAGTTGTACGGATTGTCATTTTGAGACTAACACTGGTATGTAGTTGTCGTGATCTATTCAATTATTCATCTGTAACTATACTGAAACCTCTAGCAGCATGCAGTGATTAATTCATGTTTCTGATTTTGCTTTGGAATGTTGAAATTTACTCCAAAAGATGAAGGAGAAAGTGCACCACATCATTCATTTAGTGTGCTCAGGGTGCACTGAAAAGACTTGTAAGTCCCTGTTAATGTGAGGTAGGTTTGAGCTATAGGTCTCAATATGAAACGCTCAATATTCCATTCAGAATCTTTGGAAGAACTCTAGAACCTCATACATAATTAGGAGGAACTAATAATTGTGGGACATTGTGTCCTTTCCTAGCAAAAAGGAAAGAGAAGCATGGTTGCAGCTGCCTTCACTCAATGCATACATACCAAAACAAGGTGCATTATGGCCACAGAGAAATCATTAGCCATTTAGAGATCTCTCAGCACTTTTTAGCGACATTTCCCAAACCTAAATGAATCACAAAGACATCAGGAAATGACAAGAATTGTCCTGAAGTGTCAAAAGTTTACCTCTCTTAGTAAAAACAAGAATGTGCCCGTGGAATGTTTCAGCTAATCTCTAAGACAGAACAGACTGTACATTCTTGAGCAATTAGCAGCACACCTCAGATACTGCCCTGGGACATGATGAAGGCCAGCTGAAGAAGTATAATGATACCCTAAATGTGTCACTGCCTGGAATTTGTTGTCAGAGAAGAGGCGGTTCTTGAAACCATCCTTAGAGAATGGTAAATTTTACTACGGAAGGTAATAAGTGAGAGGCCATGAGAAAGCACCGTTTGAGTTCTTTGACTTTGTGCCATTTCATAATAGTGCAACACAGCCACACATATAAATATATATAGAAATGCTTTAGGCCTCTTTCTGTGCAATCTGAAAGAATAAAGAACACAGCAGGGGAGTTACAGTTGTCAGCGTTTTGCCAACTGTTGTGTGATACTGATTGCTGTGCCAGTTAGCCGTGCTTTTCAAATGTGGATATTTATCTGTTTGTAGCTACACTGATTTCTTCACTACATCCATCATGGATATGGGTGCATCACTAATATCAGTCAACAAACTTACAGATGTCTTAATTTAAGAACTCACACGTTATTATATAAAAAATGCACTCAAATTCCTATTCAAAACAGATTTTTTTTTAAGAAGGCTTCCTGCACTGACTTGTTCCTCAATATGTTGTGCGTCTTTTGGTCAACAGCATGGATCCTGTCTCCTTGAATGCTCTGTAAATCAGTTTAGTTAGTTAGCAGTACCAGATGCTTGAATATGACCAAAGAATGTACGGGCATTTATGTGGAAATGGAGCCAAGAATGCCTGAAGAACTGGTGCTGTTTTGCTTCGTACCTGGGCTAGAATGGAGTGGGGCTGGAGCAAGGCACCTTGCTGCCCTATCTGCTATGTTCAGCCAGAATTCGTGTGTCCAGGGAAGAGTGTGGTCCAAAATGTGGGACCCAGGTAATTATATGCCTCGAAGTTTGGGTAGCCACTGCATCACGGACTTTCTGGGTTATTGGCTATAGGTTCCTAAATTCTGTCTAAAATTCGTTTTGGGTGCTAAATTAGTCTCACCTTTTTAATTTGTGGGTAATTAGTTTAATTGTGGTTAATAATTAGATGCTATATTTTCACTCATTTTACTGGCAGTCATGGTGCTAATTACAATAATTCATAGAGAAAGTGATAATCTTGTGTTAAATCACTGAATTGTCCCCTGTAAATAATTCTTTATTAGCCCTTCCTGCCCAGCATAAGCACCACGTTACGAGTGGCTGACAGGGCCCTTAGTTTAGCAGGCGCCTGCAGCCAGCGCGCAGCTATTTAAGTGGAGAGTGCTAGAAATAAGTGTTTTGGGTACAACCTATTGAAAAGGGGGAGGCTTTACCCCAATCAGCATTGTGCTTTTAGTTGTAACATCTTTCTAAATCTTTCTGATTTGTTAATTCCAAACCAATATGAACACATTTATATTCTTGATGAACAAATACTCATCTCTGGATCAGTTAAAAAAAAAAAGTGCTTAAGTGATAGGTCTGGAGACTGATGACCTTTCTTTATCCTTAAAATAGAAATAGGTGATGACAATTCTGGCTCTCCTTACACGTTGCCTGTGGTCGGAGTGCCTCATCTGCTGCCTGGAGGCAACACATTTAACAGTGAGCAGGGAGTCTGATGAAGTCCCTGACCTCTGTCAGCAGAGGTGTGGGATAATACCATTTCCAAGCCCTTTAGAAAAAAATTTCTCAGGGTCTTGAGAATGCCAAGTAACCATATTACAAGAAGTGGGGGGAAAACAACAACATCACATTTGGAATAGCTCTGCTTTTTGCCCCATATGGCTATGTAAAGTTAATTACAGTGATTAGTCACAGAGATGGTTACAGAGCTAAGTATGTTCATTACGAATACAGATTAATATATGCTTAAATTTGAAGACACGTGAGTTCGGGAGATTGAAAGAGTTACTGTTGAATGTTAATATTAACTACTGGCAGGAACCAGAAATTCTCCTTTTAATTATAGTGAAAACATCCACAAGGAATTTGTCACTGCTATTTCCTTAATTACAATGAAGTATTTTTCCGTCTGATTACATAAACTCATTGGACCCCAAACTCCTGTAGTTTCATTATCTGCTACCAGAGAAATCAAAGAAATGAAAGGCAACAGTATGTCTGAAGACAGCATGCATGAAAGGAGGCAGTCTCTTCAGTTTGCCTGCTTTTTAATTTGCTTGAATACATGTGCAGTCAAAAAAGATCAAATTCTACCAGACATAGTTGCTCAAACCACAGTTTCATGTACAGTAATGAACACTTGGCAGCATACAAATCTCTTCGTACTATCAGTTTTTGCAGAATCCCCTTTGTCTCCTTCCAGACTTTCTCATACCCCGTTCTCCTCCTTGTGGAGGCAAAGAATGTTTGTGCCCAGGTCCTGTTACCACTTTCATTTGTATTTCTAACATTTAAAATATTTTACTTGATTGTCTTTAAAGGAAAGCCATCAGCATAAATGAGTACCCCGATTCCTTAAAGGTGCATAGAATGACATATTGCTTATAGCTCTGACTTACCTGTCTTTGCATGTCAGTGATGTTTTGCTCATATTGGTTGAAGTCATGCCTCTTTCCATGAGACTTTGTCTTGTGCCACTCTAGGATGCAGCTTTCAAGCTGAGCATTAGCTGCTTCTAAGGAGCGGACCTTGTCCAGATAGGCAGCCAAACGGTCATTCAGGTTTTGCATAGTCTGCTTCTCATTCCCCCCCAGGAAGATGCTTTCCCTGTGGTGCTCGCCGAAGCATCCCCAGGATGCCCCTCCTCCAGTAGCCAGACAGAGGGGTCTGGCAGAGGAAAAAGAGGTATGTGTGCTGCTGGCACCACCATCTGCACTTGAAGGTCTGTAAGAAGTTCCTTGCTGGGCCAAGCCACACCCTGAACTACCCCTGAGGGACCCAGAAAAAAACTGAAAAGGGCCTTGGCTGGTACTCATGTTTAGCTCTCTTGTGGATCTAACCCAATGTTTGACTGACTAGCACTGAGCAGCTTCTTAGCCTTCCCTAAGCAGCTTTATGCCTTTTCCTGTGGGAGTTCCCTTCGATGAATGACTACAGCAACAAGATTGTGTCATCATGAAACGTGCTTCCTCTTGGTCAATTCTGAAGCATTTATGAGCCTGCACACACAGTTGTTATTATTTAGAATCACAGTCGCATACCGGATTGCTTTCCCTCTGCTTGTTTTCTTTTTTCTTTTTTCTTTTTTTCTTCTCTTTTCATATTATAATTGTGAGGTGTGGCTAAACGCAGTAGGTGTGGAACTGGATCAGCTCTGCGTCGGACTTTTTTCTAACCCTGTAGTAAATACATTATATTTTCCAGTTTGTGGGGGGAAGAATACTGTCCATTACAGAATACATGGAGGGCTAGGGCAGGGACGGTTTCTGTCATAATTCTCAGGCTTTAGAATTATAGCAGTCTGTCCTGAAACCCAGCATGTGCTCGCAAGCTGTCATTAGCGTACCGAGCAGCTTCAGCCCGTGTGAGACATGACACTTTAATGAAGTTAACCAAGCTCTATCATTTAGCTAAACTCCAGTCCAAAGTGAGTAGGGCTCAGCTATTCCTTCCAGCTGCCTATTTCCCATTGAAATACATGAGAGTTAGATACTTAGCAATCTTTTCTGACTTTTTTTAATGATTCATCTTTCAACTTCAATAACCTTGTCGAAGTAGATGGTAATGCAGGAGTTTATTGCTGTTACTAGTATGAATACTATTAGTATATTTGTATGTTTACTTATAGAAAATATTTAGAATATGAGTTTGTAACAATACCAACGCTATAAGTTGGCCTGGCAATCATGCAAAAATAGTCTTTCTCAAAAATTTCAGATACCTTCTGAAGCTGTCTAAATCAAAAATAGAATGGGCAGGTTTAGCTTCTGCAGTGATTCTGCCATGCCTCCTGCTTGTAAATAGGTGATAAATTGTGAAGGGTGCCCATGGCAACAGCTGGGCTTATTGAGACTCCTTTGTCTTTCATAGAAGTTCTAGAACACGACTGGGGGATGTGACAGAGGAAGTAGATTGGGGAAGAAGTGGAGAGTAGTGTGAGGGTGACTGGGCATGGGCTCTCAGAAATGGGACGGCTGTTTCTCTCTACAGCCGTTGAGGGCTCAGCACTTTCACAAGGTCCTGTTACCTTGCACTCTTACTTACTCTGAATGGTAGGGTTGGAGGGATAGTAGAGAACAGAATTATACTCTCCTGGGAGAAGTGTTTTTTTCAGTGTTTGTGTCAGTTGAAATTTTTCAGTAACGAAGAATTGCCACACTTCATCCTGTCCTGTGGAGGCAGGAAAAGATGCCTCCAAGTCCTGGTTTACTGAGTTGGGCAGGATTTGAGCTCCTCCTTGTGGTTCTGCATCAGCTTTCCTCAGCAGCTGTTGATTTTCTTTTTACCAGTTACATTTCCATTGAGTACATTCCTCCTTATTCCTCATACACTTCATTGTATAGAAATGCCAGCATTTTTAGCTGTTTTAGGAAATTAATCATTGAAGATACCATTTTCCAATAAATACAGGGTATGGCTATGACAAACTGTTCTGGTAGCAGCTACAGTTAACAGCTACGGTTTGGTACATACAGTTCATTATCAGCACCGCAGCTTGGTAGTAAGAAGAGCTTGAAGCACCAGACAAAAATGAAGACCTAACTTTAAAAAACACAAAACTATAATAGAACCAATGATATCCTGCTGTTCAGTTCATTTCCCCAGAGATTAATTTCAGATTGAATTTTCTAGTCTGGCAGTTCAGCAAGCTAAATACTACATTAAAAAAATAAATTCATACATACACACATAATCATAGCATCACAGGACAGTTTGGGTTGGAAGGGACCTCAGAGCCCCCCCAGAGACACCTCCCACCAGCCCAGGCTGCCCAAACCCCATCCAGCCTGGCCCTGAGCACTGCCAGGGATGGGGCAGCCGCAGCTTCTCTGGGCAGCCTGCTCCAGGGCCTCGCTGCCCTCATAGCAAAGAATTTCTTCCTAATATCTAATCCAAGCCTCCCCTCTTTTAGCTTAAAGCCGTTACCCCTTGTCCTGTCACCGCTCTCCCTGATAGAGACCCCCGCAGCCTCCCTGTAGCCCCGGTAGGTACTGGAAGGCCACTGGAAGGCCTGCCTGGAGCCTTCTCTTCTCTAGGCTGAACATAATATTACACGAATAAAACGAATCCTTTGTTTCACATGAAATTACTCAGTGAAATTCAAAACTTGGCTGTTGGTGAGCTGACAGTTTGTGAGACAGAGTAGCCTCTGTCTTATTCCCTCATAGTTTCACAGAATATCATGCTGTCATGCAAAGCAGAATTGTATTTTTTTCTGGCAAGTAATACAAAACAAAGGTGATTTGGCACACAAGAAATGTCTCCTTTGAAACTCAGCTTTTTCAAATTGGAAAAGATGTCACAGTTTTCAGCAATCACACATGTCAAGGGTCCGTGGAAAAGACCAAAAAACTTAATTCAAAACTAGACTCAGCTCTCCACTTGTATTTTTACAGGGCTTGTTTTCAGTCAGCTATTTAATCTACAGAGTACAGAATGAAATCAACGATCAAAGGAAATAAAACATTGTCAGCAGGTGGCACCATTCTCTTCGTTTCAGACAAACTGCCTTCTGTAAGCCGGGGAGGTGCTGGGCAGGTCCAGGCTGGTGGGAGCTGTGGAGTACCCAGGCCCGGGTTGCTTCAGCTGGGAATCGTACTTCTGCTGCTGAACAGAACCATGAAGAGCAAGCCGAACTGAATTTACGGGCTGCAGTTTAAGCATAGGCAGAATATTCTGACACCTACATTGTAGAGGTAAATACCCTGTGACTCAGCTTCAGCTGGTGTAAGTCAGCGTAGTCCCATGAACTGAAGACGTGCCCGTCTCGTGTTCATTTGGATAAGACCCTGGCAGCCGAATCGCCCACTCCCTGGGCACGCGCTGTTACTGCTGGGACAGTACGTGCACTAGTGCTGTGTTGCCGTATTTCCTTGCAGCTGTTTTTAAAACGCAGGGGTCACTGCATTTTGTGAGGAGGCTGATTTTGTTGATGTGTTAGGTGTGCTCTGAACATACGTACGTGATTGGACCCCCAGGGAGTTTAGGTGCTGCTTTGCCACAGTTCAGGAGCGCAGTGGGGAATAGGCAGGAGGCAGACTCCTAACTGCCCTGCAGCCAGGGAACTTCGGGTGAAATATTAGGCAAATATTGGAAAAGGATAGTTTGATTTTCTGTTTTGTGTTAGTTTATGTGCATTCAAGGGTAGGTCTTCTTTGGATCAGTCTTTACATGATTCTGTAGCCTCTGTTAGACTTCTCTGAATGCCCCCCCCCCAAAGTCAGTGTTTGTGAATAACAAGTGCAGCAGAATACTGCAGTATAAAAATAAACTTTTTTTTTCCCTAAAATCATTTTTGGAAAAGAGATGCATTTAATTTGAAATCTTACATGCTATAAGTAACTATTCTGCCTTGGGACCTTTAACACCTTTGCTCCATAAGTGGGAATAGTGTTGGCATTCATGATAGATAGTGGTCTTTTTTTCCTCAGGTTACTTTCAGGAACTCATTAAGCCACTTCAAAGGAATTTCTTTTCAGCTACCTTAGCTGCATATGGGAAAAAAGGAAATCAGAAACAACTTACGGGATAATGAAAGGTGGAAATCAGGCAAATATGAGGAATTATCTGCGAGGGAAACAACAGACTTACTTATCTATGTAAAAAACTTACGTAATAAATACATATGTGCTAGTGGCTGAGTGATCATTGCACAGGACCATTCCTGAAATACTTAAAAATGACACAGAAAACATCTGTTAGAGAGAGCATCCTCAACAATGTACTATAGCAGGCCCATTTTTAAGTTACTGTTTCAACTGCGTGGATTTCAGTGCTCGGAGGGCTGTGCGTTACATTTCAGATACACACAGGTACTTCCACCTGCAGTGACGTGTGATGCCTTCCTGCCCAGTCCCTCTGTCCAAAGACTGTTAACGGGGGCCGGCAGGAGGCAATCTGAGAGCAGCAGTCACAAGTCGTAGCAAGAGGTTACTGAGAGGATTTCAGGCTGCAGTTTAGCTGGAGAGACTGGGGTACCAAGTGTGAATATTTGCTTCCTTTGATATGCTGTGCGGTGGATGTTGGCATATATCAAAGGCTTTTGCCCTTTCTGATTCGAATGGCAGATTGTAAAATAACTTGTTGTTAAATGTATTATTTGGTTGCCTGTGAAGCGTGTCTTTGTTTATAAAACATTTCTTGTTTTGTCATGCCATCACAAGTGCTGTTCAGTACAGCAAGAGCTTGGCATTGCGTCTTCAGAGAAAACACCTTGCACGAAGGGCAGCCGCAGTACCTGGACGGGGACATGCTGAGTGCTGGTTGGGGCACCGTATGGATCTGAAGTACTGCTTTTTCACAGAGCAAAGTATGGTGTAATATCTAGATATGGATCGTGTTTTTGGAAGCTAGCGTAGAATAATCTCTCCGGTTTTTGGCTGAAATAGAAGACCCAAGCAGTAGTGGGCACTATGGGTAATCAATCATTTATATACAGGTATGAGAAGAAACAGTCATAATAAGGAGCACACTTTTACTGACAGCTTTGTAGGTACAATAAGTTTTTTTTTTTTAGGATATTATATGATGTAAAGATTTATTGCATCTTACCTGAGGATTGGCAGTGGTATCCTCTGTATCAGCAGCAATTAATTCAAATATGTCTTCCAGTAGAGTTACACTGCTGCTGATAAAGCTGGATGGCCTTGACAAATCGGTATTAGCTTTTTACTGAAATGCAAAGTAGTGCGGGTCCCCAGGGTACACTTGGACTGCAAGAATTTGACCGGTACATTAGGCAGTAACAAAAATGACGTTTGCTGACTTTACTGAGCTTAACTTCAACGCATTTTCAGTGACTTGCTATTGATTGTGACAGCACAAAATAAGGAAATGACAGTTCCTAGGTGGCAGCAGTATGTGATGGCTACCTGGTTTCATATAAATTCTGTTATAAGCGATGGAAGCTGGCAGACTGGTTCTTTGCATGTGGGAGCACAGGACAAATTGCTGACTGGGCTCCCTTAAGCCCTGTAAATGTTATGTTTTGCTTAGCTGGAATGTTTAGAACCCAAAGGAAAAGCAACAGCACAATAAAAAAGATGGGAAGGAACAAAAAAGGAAGATACTCTGTGTTGATGAAATACATCAGCCAGAAAAGTGTGTATGTGTGTGTTTTTGATGCCTTGGGGTTAGTACTTCAGTTGCCTGGTTGCTTGGACTGCTGTCTGTGCAGGAGGAAGGGCTAATCTGTTTTGATTGCAGTGGGAGCAAGCCCCCCTGAAGGAAGAGGGGTTGTTTGGCTGCCCTGCGGTGGTCCTTCCGTCTGACATGCCGGTTAGTGCCATGCAGGAGGCCACTCAGGTCTCAGCAGCCTAAGGAAGTGAACCACTGCCTTGGGAATGGTGGTGGGAAGGTATGAAATGAGAAACTGAAATAGTAGCAGAGCTCATATGTTACAACAGCTACGTTATCTCCTTTTTCAAAAAAAAATATATATATTTTGGGAATGTGTTGGTTTTCTTCCATTTTACTTCCTCTTTTGTTTTAGAAATGTGGATGTAGGTTCATTACAAAGGAGTGGTATATCTGCCATCGAAGTCGATAAGATTTGAGGTGTGATGTCACAGAAAAACATCCTCCTACTTCAGACTTCGGAAGTATCCTCATACCTGCTCTGACGGTCACCGTGCACTCCCCCGTTGGTTTCTGGGGCTAGGAGGGAGGGCACTGTTCCTGAAGTTTCTTCTCCTCAGTGTTTGTGACGTGTCGACAGGGAAAATTTGTGTGAAAGGCATGGAAGAGTGCAACCCAGTGCAATCCTGCAGTCTTGGCCTTATATTTACTGCAGCATAGGCTCAGGTGTTTCCTATAATTGAAACCAAGTATTTGTATTCCTCTTTTGTCAGTGCATATCTGTCTGACAGAACACCTTCCTAATTCAGTAGAGTAAATTTTGAAAACAGAAATCTGTCTGTAAATATAAACTGTGAAGTTTATTTTGCTTTTGAGCACTGAATTTTCCATTTTTCTGACACAAACTGTGTTGTTTGTGAATGGAAAACGTGATGCCTGGCTTCCAAAGTTGTTTTCGCAAACTTGGTGACAGTACATGGATTATGCATAGAGACTGTTTGGTCTTGCACAGGAAACGAGGTGCTTTCATGGTGAAAAAATTCAGTTATGGAAGAGTAAATTAAATATTTTTGTGACAGAAATGACATTGGTGTAGCTGCACAGGCTGACTGACCGCTGAGAACAGGCAGTGTTGCTAACACAACAGCTACAGTAGGGACACAGGCTGGTGAGTTTCCTCCTTATGCCTTATGAGAAGAGTGACAGCAAGCTCTGCGTGAACAGTTCCCGTCACCTGGACCTTGCCTAGTCCTTCCTGAAGAGCTGAGGGTACTTGCCCTTCCGCTGAAGGAAGTGCAGGAACGTACAATACAGTGATCTTTTTCAGAGGTTGTGCACTTTGAATTCAGAGCAAAGAGCTTACAGATGTTTTGCGTTATCTTCTTCGTATTAGCTTCAGATTCCTGGGAGAATCTAACGACACTTTCTGTCTGTCCATTCATCATCACCTTTATTATGATTATCAAAGTTGTTGTTGCTGTTATCCACTGAGTTACCTGCACCTCAGCACGTCTTGGTTTGGGTTACAGGGAGCCCTGTGTTCGGCAGGGTGTCCGGTCGTGTGAATGGCAATGCCACACTGACCACAGAAAAACAACGTTAGACTGAATGTATTTGCACAAGCAGAAGAGAAACTTTATTGTGTAGGTTCTTTCATAAGGATACTATATAGCTACTGACAGAAAACAAGCACATCATCTCTGACCTATAGAGCCAATGATCATGTAAAAAGGGAGAGCAAATTTAAGGAAAGACATCAAGCTGTTGCACATTTGTGGATTACATTCTTGTCATTTAGCAAAAGTAAAAGCATGTTTCTCTTAGCATCAGCCAGTGGGGCTGCCCTGTTTTTATAACTGGTACAGTACAGATGGTGTCGTAGCAAGAGAGGATTCAGTATTTCTGTATTAGAATCTCCTTTCACGAGTAGAAATGGATTTTGCATCATCTTCCACACCCACACGAACTCTTCCGCTGCTCAGAAGTGATGCTGCGGAAGGAAAAAAAAAAAGATGATTAAACTTAGGGGAAAAAAGAGCTCTACTAACACCCTGAAGAGCCATGCAATGCTTTTTTTGTTTGTTTCCTGACAAGATTTTTCTTCACATATCAAAGGGGAACTACGTCTACATCTTATCCTCTCTCCCTACTGGTCCACAGCCAGGAAATATTCCAAGTTATGAAATAGGAGAGGGAGAGCTATAAATGAAGAGTGCACATCACATGTCAGATTTGGATCTGTCTTGCATGTTGTATGAATCAGCAGCGGAACTTATGAATCTCTGGGAGATTTCCATATTTTAGAACGACATGGGGAGTTCATGTAATCATTTTGGCAAGCTGTTGGTTTCAAAAGGGCACATAAAATAAGATAAAGTATTATGGTTTCCTCTCTAAATGGTAAAGAATGTGGTCATTGTGGAGAGAAAGGGATCTATGTTAATAAGAAGAAATCCCAAGCAAAAAGGGTTTATTTAATTCTATTTTGTCAATTCATTTCAGCCCCTCTTCAAATCACATCTTTTCTTACCGTCCTTGGGGTTCACTCCTGACATCCTGCAAAAAAAAAGAAGAAAAGTTTGATTAAACACCATCACTGAATGTGTCCCCTGAAACCATCAATCCGTTTAGGAAACGTTGCTTGTGAATAGCCACGATTTCACACTGCTGCTTCAGTGGGCTGTTTCTTATGTCTGTGTTGCTAGTGCTATTGGTAAGGTGCTCTCTGCTTTGAAGGGCACTCCTGTGTACTCGATAGAAAGTATGAATGTCAGTCAGAGCAGTTCTTGGTCCTCGTATGTCTCCATGTACTCCTCTTGTCAAATTGTCATAATCTAGAAACAATATAAGGAGCTGATTCCCTCTCAGAAATCAAAATTCCTTGTGCAGATCAGGAATGAGAAATGGGCAGTAAAAGGTAGACTTTACTAAAGTAAGCCGTGGTCTATACCCCATCCTTTTCTAATTTAGATTTCTGGTGTATGGTGATGAATATTTTCACCTCTGTGCACAAGTGTAGAAAAACAAGAGAAATACTGAGAACAAACTTTCATAGGCTGAAGGCCATTATTCCAGTGCAGCAAGAGGATTATCTGAGACATACATATGGTGCTTGTGCCTTCTGTAGTTCGCTGTAGTCAACATGGTTGCATTTATATTTTCAAATTATCAGCACAATTGATCTGGAGATTTAGCTTGAGTAATAGCAGCCCCCAGGATTTTGCTGGGCATCTGCTTTGCCAGTACTCAAAAGGCTCTATATGCAATCAGTGCAATTTAGTCATCTGGAGTCAGTTTAACAACCACAAATTACTGCTTTACAATGTGTCATGTTATTAACCTTATCTAATCATCACAGATTTGTGTACAGTAACGTACTGGGAGTCCTGGGTCTCCAGCAACTGGCGGTATGTGGCGATTTCCTGCTCCAGGCGGCTTTTGATGTCCATGAGCATTTTGTACTCCTGGTTCTGACGCTCCATGTCACATCGGAGTTCACTCAGTTGCTCCTCGACGCTGGTGATGAGGTTCTGAATTTGTGATAGCTGTGCACAGTATCGTCCTTCTGTGTCTCGCAGGTTGGCTTCCAGTCCAGCTTTCTAAAGCAGAAAGACATCAGAACAGGTTGTCATAAAGATTTGTCCCACAGAGGGGGAATCTAAGGGGAGGCAAGGCGGCGAGGGAGGAAAGGGAGAGTTCTAGCAGTGGCTTGTGATGTGCTTGGGACAGCTCCATACCATGCTCAACTGTGACTGGAGCTCAATCTCCAGGCTCTGGACGGTGCGTCTCAGTTCTGTGATCTCCGATTTGCTGGTCTGTATCTGTTCTGTGTGGGTGGCTACTTCACGGTTCAGCTCGTCAGTCTGAAATAAAGAAAAAACTGCAAGATCACATACATCAAAAATTTTTAAATTATTTTGAGAAAGAGAGGGCCTATCCCTTCTGCTGGGGCAGTAATAATGAGGCAGTGCATCAGTTTGCTGTTTACTGGCAGAGCCATACCTGAGTGAGGAACCAGGCCTCAGCATCTTTACGGTTCTTCTCAGCCAGAGCTTCGTACTGCTCCCTCATCTCAGAGAGGATTCTGGTCAGGTCGATGCCAGGAGCAGCATCCATTTCTACGTTGACTGTTCCACTGAGCTGGTTTGAATACTCTTTCATTTCCTGCATGGACAGAAGGCAGAGGACACAAAAAAGGTTATGCCCTGTCTTCTCATATACTTTTTGCCAGCAGCAATCCCTGCAGTGGTATGTGGTATTTTAATGATCACTTACCATAAGTGAGACACAAAAACATTTATCAAATTTTCTCTCTCATTCCACATGCTTTTCCACTCTCTGTATGCTCTCAAACACATATTTACACGTGGCTTGTATGTGTGTTTCTTCTACTCAGCGTAACTATCTCAGTGAGCTGACACATGCTTAGGAATGTCAGACTGAATCTCTGAAACTCATAGGTTTGAGCAGTTTGGAATCAGAGAAATGCTTCTCAGGACATACTTTGGATTCTTTTAATATTGCAATTTTCTCCTTATTCAGCTGTAATGTTGTCATTCTGATTTGCTTTGTTTTGTTTTGTTTTTCTCCTGAGGGGGTAAATCCCAACGGGAAGTAATTTCCTCTCTCCACTGTTGAGGATTCTCACCTCCTCATGGTTCTTCTTTAGATAAGCCAGCTCCTCCTTCAGCGATTCAATCTGCATCTCCAGGTCCGCTCTGGAGAGAGTCAGCTCGTCCAGGACTCTGCGCAGGCCGTTGATGTCAGACTCTACGCTCTGGCGAAGGAACAGCTCGTTCTCATATCTGCAGTTTTTAAAAGAAACAAACATTGGAATGAGTTTGTATTCAGTGGAGCCATAAACTGTGCAATTTTGTGCTGAATGTAGGAGGAACAGAAGGCTAAATGAAAACAGGTATTTAAAGGAAGATCTTTTTTTCCTACTTCGAAGTATGACATATGAATGTACTTGCATTGGCATCTGATTTTATTCCTGAGGAGTACATGATATTTCACTCTGCAGAACCTAATAATGATTATCAGTATCAATAGAAAAGTTGTCACACACAACAGTCCATTTTCAGTGTATTAGATTTGCTGTGAAGGAAAGCACAGGTTGCCCAGTTCTGCCTAGGACACTAGAGAAGAAAATCCAAACCTGCAGGTACATCACTGTAAGATAGACCAGTTGTGCAACTATCTGTGTCACCTTTCCAGCAGCCTCTGATGTGCTGCTGAGTTCATGAACTGGGTAAGCGCAGTCACTCTGTCTTTCTTTTCTAAATTTCACACTCCATGAGAGAGAACTACTGCACACGAACACCCATCTCTTCACGCCACTGTACTCCTTTTAAGTGAAAATCCCAAACTATTCCTGTCTTCTTTTCACCTGTGATTTAAGCTAGTAAAATAGTTAAGAGCAACACTAAAAATACTGAGACATGAGCTATAATTTATTACATAAACAGTGCAGTAATCTGGATACTGTGTTCTGTCAGGTTTATTTTCCCAACTGATCCTTCATCACATCAATTCTTTTGCCAGGCTTTTTTTCTTCAGAAGTTATCAAGGAAAAATACCCATAATTTGGAAATGTGTACTTCAATGACTGAAGAACTTTGTTTTCTAGATAAGAAGTAATCCTAAACTTCAGATAACTGTTTTGAGAGAGAGAGAAAAGGAGAGAGGAGACCCAAGACCTGTCCTTCAGGTAAACTTACTTTAGCCTGAAGTCATCTGCAGCCAGCCTAGCGTTGTCAATCTCCAAAATGACTCTGGAATTGTCAATGGTAGCTGCAAGGATCTGGCAATTGGAAATACAGAAAAAGATTCCTGTGAATAATGGTGAAATAGCTCGGTCCTGAGTACACAGTAGGTGGTTATCAAGGCTGTAAACCATCAAAGAAGGCAGAAAAAATGGGCCTCTGTTGAGATTTCACTGGTTAAACTTGCTTTCTGGATTGCAATAACCGTTTCACTGCTATGTTGCTCTTTGGCCACACTGTCCTTCTTAAAGCTTTTACAGAGAAAAACCAAAAATGCTAAACTCTTTGCCATATTCCAGATGCAAACCAGAGAGCTGAGATACCTTTACTGTAGCCCAAGAAAGGGCAGGTGTGTCTGTGTGAAGTTAGATGCATATTTTTCTTTTCTGGACAGTTCCTACTTTCTGCATGCAGCCTTTACATCCCTCTTTCTTTACCAGTTCTTACATCCTAGATGGATCACTGAGAAGCTAGACAGTGTGTATTTAACATAACCCACAAATACATTTGTACAAAACCTGATCTTACCTTTAGCCAGGAGAATTATTTTTTCAGACTTTGAGGCCTACCTATTCTTTACTCTTTTATTACTCTGTAAATATATTGATAATTTTAAACACATTTTGCCAAGTTCCGCTAATTTTTTGTGCAATCATTTTAATTTCAGAAAACATCTCATTTTCAGGATGAAACATTTACTTTTTAAATTAAGAAAAGTTATTCTTTTCTGCTGTAACGCTCATAACCACAATATATTTGGGTTTGGGGAATTCAACATTTATTTTGTAATTGTTTTAATTGATTTTAAAGAAGTGGACTATGCAGCTCCACAGTTCCAATGCATTCTTATAACTCCCCTACTTATGAATGTCATACCTTCTCACGGAGATCTTCAATTATCTTGTAATAGTTACTGTAGTCTCGAGCTGGGCTGGTGGGGGCTTCCTTCAGGTACCAGTCTCGGATTTTGACTTCTAATTCCGCATTTGCATCTTCCAGTGCTCGTACCTTCTGCAGGTACGCAGCCAGACGATCGTTCAGATTCTGCATAGTTATTTTTTCATTTCCAGAAAGGAGGCCATCACCACTACCAAAGGCACCACCAACATCAAAACCTCCGCCAAAGCCAGCCGCTCCGCCAAAGCCAGCCCCTCCGCCCAAGCCACAGATTGCACCTCCACCAAAGCCACTGTAGCCTCCTCCATAACCACCACCGAAACCAGAGCATGAGCCACCACCGTATCCACCTCCTGCAGAGGAGACATACCTAGCTGAAGAGATGGAGACACCCCTGCCACCAGATCCTCCATGTATGCTTGGAGCACGGCAGGAGCCTCCTGTTCGCACTGAGGAAAGGCGAGAGCTGCCGCTTCCACCAACCCCAAAGCCACCAGCACTGCTAGAAAAAGAGTTCTGCACGGTGAAAGTAGACATGGCTGCAGCACAGAAGGAGTTAGCCTCAGTTACTGAGCTTAGTGCAGAGCAGGAAAGTGTGTGCCTTCACTGCCCTGGTGCTTCTTTTATAGCCACAAGGGCGTTAGGAGACAAACCCAACCTGCAACCCTCCCTCCAAAGATTCTCCTCCCTAGAGGTGAGGCCAATTATGATGACATTCCTTACACACACAGCTGGCTGTACATCTCAGGGGCTTGGGCTCGGTTTTTTCTTTTAATTAAACTAAAGGGATGATTCAGGTTGTGTTTTTTCTTCAGGCTATAGTTCTGAAACCTGGAGTTTACTTCTCTGACAATCAAGAATGGAAAAACAAAGCGAATTCAACCACACCCACTTAGCCATTCACAGCAATCACCATGGTTATTTTAAGAAAAATTTTCCTAAAAATTAAGTTTGCTTTAAGTAAAATTCTACTTTCATTGAAAAATGTACAATCATCAGTTCATTTCACCATTATTTCTTCTTTTCTATCCATATTTTTTCCCAGTAAAAATTTGGAATTTAATTTTATATGTTCTTATTCCTGTTCTTAGCTCAGAATTAATATTTAGATTTCGGAATCTGATTTTTTATTAACAAAAAGCATATAGCATTGTGTGAGGAACAGTTAACATCCATCAATGTGCTGGGAAGAGTGAGCATACTTAATTTACTAATGCTTGTGAAATAGTCAAGAAAGGTAATACAGGACTGAAATGATTCAAGTAAAAGAAGAATGTGGGAGGACTAAGTTCCTGCTACTTTTGGAAAACAAACAAGTTGAGCTTGAGATGAAACTGTTCAGATAGCAATTAGTGTGTGTAACAATAACCTGCACTATGAAACGGAGTAATTCTTCAAAATAAGGTTTGGGAATCACTTACAAAGTGATATTAATCCTTCATTTAAAGTGGGAGTCTCAAATACAGAGATATACAGGAATATACTGAGTGGGAGTCTCAGTATATTTCAATTCTAATAATTAGCTAGTGAAATTTGGAAGGCAGTAATCCAGCAATTCAGCTTCAGTTCAGTACTGCAGAATTGTGAGAAACCAGATTTGGGAGATTTTTGAGGAAGCATTAGCTTGTTTGCCCTGCCAGGGTGTGTCGCTGGGGATACTGTGGCAAGAGCGCAGAGTTTGTAGAGGGAGCCCCGTTCCCTGCACAGCAAGGTGACACTCTTCAGATGACAGCCACAAGCTGCGGTTGAAGTAGGGGTACGGTAACACAGCGAGCTGGTGCCGAGTCACTAATGGCGTCAAGAAACTGCGGGCTGAGGGAGGAGGGAGAGAAGCAGAGGCAAAGCGAGATGGGAGGAACTTTTTCTAGTCTCTAGTTTGGAACCACCAAGTTTATTTTAAAATAAAACTTTTAAATAAAGAAGGGAAATTATATATTTACTAAGAACATAATAAGAACTGTGCTTTTCTTAGCACAGTTTTTGTAATTACATAGCAACAGAAAATGACCTTAGAATACGGGATGCGTGTTTTCAGATAAGCTGAGGCTCATACCAGTTGTTGGAACAAACAGGGGTTTTCTGAAATTTACGGTTGAGCCTTTAATGCAGCCTCACAGAAATAGGCAGATTTTTTATGAGGAAAAGGTGGAAGTATTTGGGAGGTAAGAAATACCAAAAGTCTAGCAGTGATACGCAGCTTAACAGCCTGGTTCTGAGACTGTCCGCTTGTACTTCAGCTAATTAGAAAAAAGACAGGATATTTCATAGTTGTGGAAACATGTTTCAAACTGAACCTGGACCTTTGCCATCGCAGTTCAGTTTTGCTTTTGGGCAGATTAATAGTTCTGCATAGCTTGCCAAATCTGCGTATCTCCAAGAGTTAGTATCTCGGGAGACAAGTTTAGACACACTCTCCTGAAGGTACAGAAGTTTCCTTAAGCCCCCTGTAACGTAAGTATCCTGAGGTGTGCGTGCTGCTAGGGTCTGTCTGACTCTGAATGATCCCACAATAGGCAAGATCAAATTTGATTTAAAAAAAAAAGGAAAAAAAACACATACAAAAAAACCACACGCACAAACCGCTTCTAGAAAACACCATAAACTTCAACAGGAAACTGGGGATTTTTCGTTCAGTCTTCTTTCACTCAGTCTTTGTAACTTCTTTGGAAGCCTGCTGGTGAAATACACTTTGCTGCTTTTTAAAGTGCCCTGTGTGTTTTTCTAGATTGTTATCAGATGAACGTGTATAAAAAACAGGTAGCAGATGTAAAGCTGTTTCTTTCCTGTAGAATATTTACCGTTGGGAAGAACAAAAACAAATCAAGCAGCCGGTACAGATTATGCCCTATACTATAACTCAGAAAACCGTAGTGGGGGGGGTTCTGTGGCTTTTGCACTCTGTATCAGTAGGGATCTGTGTTGTTCTGTACATTCTTCGTCCAATTCTTTTCTGCAGTGGGAGCACGGACCTAAATCTACCACATTTCCTCCTTATAGTTTGTACAACAAAACTGAAGCCTATCACTTGCTGAGGTAAAAAAAAATGCTGTTTCAAGCTTATGCCTTTATTCTGTTCTCACTGTCTTCTGAGATCTTTCCCCAACGTCTTGACACAGTTTCAGCCTTTGCACAGTGCTCACCGTTGTACTTGTGGTGCATAAGCTCCTTAGTTTGCCATGCAGAGCTTTCCTGGAAGACATTCCCTGACGTGTCCACGCTGTGCAAACTTTTAGTACTTCTGCTACAGTATTAATGGAGTTGACACACTTCAGCCTCTCCTTTCATGAGGACAAAGAGTTTCATTCAAGAAGCAGCTTGTTTATTGTCTCAGTCTTTGCTGAGACCATCACGCAGACATTGCATACCTTTTTTTTCTGAACTGAACTCTAAAACTGTAATCACTCTGTGTGATTTGCTATTAAACATTTTACTAGAGATCCTTCATTACCCTACAAATATGGAACAAAATCAATAAAATTGTAAACTAAAATTCAAATTAGGCTATCAAAACAAGAATTCAAACCTTCTCAAGATTCTTTCAAGTCTCTGAAATCCCCAATTTCTTTAACAAGATTTATGAATTCATTCAATTCTTGGCACTTTTAACCTCTTAAGCAGTTTTAAACTGTTAACCTTTTAAGCATCTATTTTTTGTATTTAATTCAGTCTTTGCAAATCTTTTTGGTTATAATATGCATCTGCACAATGGCCTTATATCCTTTATTTTGCATTCTCAGAGCATGAGAACTTCCTTGCAGAGTCTGTCACATTTGCAGCTGTATAGGACAAGAAATCTGCACCGGTAATCTCATACTCTGACTGGTTTTGTCACAAGAATTTATCCGAGGGAATGGGATTTGTTAAGATTAAAAAACTGACCTGGAGTTTGTTGGTTCATGTGGAAGGGATTCCAGGTCTAACTGCTGTAGGGAGTAAAACTGGTACAAAGCATTTATTAGAAAGTGTGAGTACCCAGGAACAACCTGTAGCGAAGCACTCAATGCACAAGAGCTTTCTTTTTTCTTTTTTCCAGAAGCGGACACCGTATGGATGGATGTGCTTCTGAAGAACCCCTTGCATCTCAACCGTGCCAGTGCTTTTCATGCCGCTGCTCCCTTTTGATTCTACACTTGGTTCCACCAGAGCAGCTCAGTGCAGCTGTTCCCATCTTGTCCTCTTCTCCACATGTCTTTGCTGATTTGTACTTTTCAGGACTGTTTTTTTTCCTGTCAAGAGTTTTTCCCTGTCGTAGTGAAGCCACTGTATAGTGTTATTGTGCTAGATTTCCAGAGGCTAAGCTGGGATTTCGTGTGTCTGTACTTGACAGTTGATGCTGACAGTTCACCTGAGTCACTGCTGAACCAAACCCAAGCACCAGCACTTCTACAATTGAAGAGGATTACCCAGCCTGGACAGAGGAGGTCCGCAGCTTTGGGATGCTCCTTGCTACGCAAACACTCCACTAATCTGCAAACTGGTTGTGAACAAGAGTGAAGTAACTTATTCCCTCCCAAGTCCAAGGGGAGAAGTGATGAAGGATTTGACGATGTCTCCCTGACACAGCCCCTGCACCAGGCGCTGCAGCGGTGGGTACCTTCAATCAGGGCATGCCGTCGTCTCAGTTTCACCCTCACTTCATGGGTTAACTACGCGCCTCAACAGTGCTGAGAAGTGGGAACGTGATACTGAGGCTGTAGCCCTGATCGTCTCTTGGCACAAACCCTAAAAAGTTCCCTTGGCTGTAAGCTTCCAGAGCGATGGCTGGGAATGAAATTACTCATTCCTGGTGGCCTGAACTAAAAGTGATTACATTTGGCATTTCAGCTAGGGTAGTATCCTTTCAATGGCATGAGAATGAAGGTGGCTAAAAGTGGGCCTGAAGGTTCATTACGTGTGTATGAACTGAGGATTTTATTTTTGTGTTCGAAGACAAATGCATCAGAATAGAAAGTGAGTGAAAAAATCTCACTCCTGTGTTCTTCACTCCTGTGTCTCTGTGGGAATATCTTCAAGCCGTTCTAACAGCTTTGTATTTTACCCTAACAAAACATCTCCCAGCTCTTGCTTCTTACCAGAATGACTTAACATCTCACTGTTACTGCTCGTCAGCGTGCACAGCCATTGCAGTCAGTGCCATAGATCACTCTTGTATTTCCCACTCCGAGGGGCCAGGGATGCCATTACCTCCATACTCGGAGCTCCTGCCAGCAAGAGGAGCTAGGAGACATCAGAGGTGCAGCTCCAGCCACCCACTGGCACGGAGAGCAGGCACCGAGGCAGGGAGGCTGGCTAGGGTTTTCCTGCCTGTTAAAGCCAAACTTCAGTAATGATATCACAAAAACCAAACAGGAGTTGAGACTGCAAGAAGATCGTCTTTATTAGAGTAGATACAGCACATCAGTACATGAAAAAACTACAAGAAATTAAAAAGCTAACCCGATTTGCAAATTAATCACCACTAAATGGACCAATCTACTAAACTGTGTGTGGTCAAGAATTTTCTGTGCGTCACGATATCAATTTCCAGCAGTTTAGAGTGATTCATCTGCATTTTAATTTATTTTTTCTCATCTTGAAGATGACGTTCGGAGGACTTTCAGTACTATTTTCTGTCTGCCAGCTTGTCTCTTTTGTCTGCAATAATATGGAGAGAAAGAACAGCAATTGCTTAACCAGAACACAGAAGACCACTCTCTGCAATAGACGCTGAGTTTAGCTTACATCTCATCTGTCATTCCCTTCTCTCAGAATTTCTCTTCATAGCATTGATTTGAATCATACATCACTTTTACAATACAGCTGACCTTTAAAAGCAAGTCATACTCACATGTTGGTACAATTCCCCTGAGCTGGCAAGCTGAAATTTCTTGTATCCTTTCATCTGGGGGAATGATTACACATCTTTTGCTTTACTTAGCCTTTACAGTAGCAAAGTCTGAGATTTTTTTTCCGGTGTCTAACATCTTCTGCTGACTAAAACTTGTTAAATTCTAGCCAGAGTCATCACTTGTGACTGCCTAGATTTTTCCTGTGACACAAATCAGTGCAACAGCCCAGTCTCTAAAATGGACACAACTACCATAATATATGTATTTTTTCCTTTTAGAAAACAAAACTTCTTTGACTACTAAAGGTTTCCTGCAAGAGAAAAAATCCTTACCGGCAGTTCCAGAAAGGGAGCCAAACATCCTGTAGAAAAAGAGATGATGGTTAAAAGGTAACGCATCAAATGCTGTGTGAGACAACGATGTATGAAAGCGAATTCTCTATTGGGTACATTTTGTAGTCAGAAAAAAAGATATTCATCTCCTTGCTGTCCCTTTCAGCTCAGGAGAAGGAATTGTCGTAGGAAGTAGTTTTTAAACTACCGCAATGGGAAAAGACAATAATGGAAAAGAAGGAATAGAGGAAGTCAAAACCTTTCAACCCCTACCTCACTTTTTTGTTCCAGGCTATGAGATATTTTCCTCCTTGAGGCTATATGTGAAGTGACAGAGAGCTGTCCACTTAGATGGCTGTCTGAAAATAGCTAATTTGTCTGCATTCACTTCTCTTCAGAATATTTATTCCTGCACTGAATCCTATGAGGTGAGAGCTATTTCACTGCTAACAGGAAGTTTATGGAAATTTGGTGTTAATGCATATTTTCTCTAAAACATTGCTAATTGCACTGTTTCCTAAATGTCACTCAGCTAATGATTACTTACTGCTTTCACTGTTTGTTCTGTTTAAGCACTTCTACTGCTTGTCAGTTTGCCTTTTGGTGTAGAAACCCTTTGAGGTACTCAGTTAATGTATGGGAATTGTAACATTTCTAGCTTTACCATGGTCCAGAAGAAATAATTTGTTAAAGAGTTTAGAATCCTAGGAGTATTTGAAGTTGTGTTTTCTGTGGTGCTGTGGCACTTGAGTACCATGGCATGGTCAGACTTTACAAGGCTGAGCACAAAGGCTTCTGCAGTGAGCAGTTACTTACTGGGACTCCTGGCCTTCCAGGAGTTGTCGGTAAGTAGCAATCTCTTGCTCCAGACGAGTCTTGATATCCATGAGCATCTTGTATTCGCTGTTCTGGCGCTCCATATCAGCTCGGAGTTCAGCCAGCTGGGCCTCGATGCTGCCAATCAGGTCCTGGATGTGCGCCAGCTGGGCACCGTAACGCCCTTCTGTGTCTGCCAAGGTGCTTTCCAGCGCGCCTTTCTGAGAGCAGAGGGGTTGAGGGGAAACCGCAGAGAGGTTGCTGCCAGAAGCAGGAAGGGGAATATGGACTTAATTGTGTTTGGGTTTATGCAGTGAAAATTTTAACGTACCATGCTGAGCTGGGACTGAAGTTCTATTTCCAGGCCTTGGAGGGTGCGTCTCAGGTCAGTGACTTCGGACTTGCTGCTCTGCAATTGTTCGGTATTGACAGCTACTTCACGGTTCAGCTCTTCAGTCTGGAACAGGGAAAATGCTGCGTGAGAAATGTGGGGCCTCTGAATAGAGGTCATAAGGCTTTCACAGCAGTTTTCTGTAAGTTTTAATGATTATTTTGTTTCTTTCATGGATTTTTTTTCTTAGTACTCATATATTATGGAGCTTTTTCTACCTTATTGTGGAACCAGGCCTCAGCATCCTTCCTGTTCTTCTCTGCCATGTGTTCATACTGGTCTCTCATGTCGGCCAGGATCTTGGACAGGTCAATGCCTGGAGCAGAGTCCACTTCAACACTGACTTGGCCAGCTACTTGTCCTCCCAGGGCACTCATTTCCTATGTTGACATGGCAGAGGAAGACAAAAGAGGGTACAATGATAACTGAAAACATTATGAACCATCCCTCCTTTCTTCAAGGGCTAAGGTCTGACTGACTGCACTTAAATACTTTGCAGGGGGTATCTTTAGTTGCCCAGTCCACACAGAAGTCTTTTCTTCTCTGTTGGAGTACCCAAGGCAATCCTGAGGGACTCCACAGTGTTTTTCTAATGTCACTTCCAAACGTGTTTCTTGGTTGTTTTGTTTTATTTATTTATTTGTTTGTTTATTTATTTTACCTCCTCGTGGTTCTTCTTTAGGTAGGCCAACTCCTCCTTTAAGCTTTCAATCTGCAGCTCCAGGTCCGTTCTAGCCAGGGTGAGCTCATCCAGGACTTTGCGCAGGCCATTGATGTCAGCCTCCACACTCATGCGAAGACCTTGCTCTGTTTCAAACCTTCAAAAAGCAAAACAAAACTATTCGGGTTAGCTGATTAAGCCACCGTGAAACACATTATCTTCCTAGAGTGTGTCTGATATTGTAAGAACTATGATGTAGCAAATGTTGTCCAGCATTAAACCTTTCTCCACATACTTTACATGATATAAAATTTTCTGTGGTACAGATGGTGTTTTCAGCAAATACATAAAGGGCTGAACTGCAATGGCAGGATCAAGCTAATGTTAATATAGAGATTTTATACACATTCCTTTGTTTTTTCACAGCCACTGCCCTTTGGCTGAACAAGGATTTTTGCCTCCTCAAGAGACGTTTTTCCTTTCAGAAATTACTCACTTGCTCTTGAAGTCGTCAGCAGCCAGTCTGGCATTGTCAATCTGCAAGACAATCTTCGAGTTGTCAATAGTGGCAGCAAGGATCTACAAACAGTGAGAATTCATTGCTGAGGCTGAAACAACTGTTATTTTCTTTCCTTACGCTGAAGACAAAAGAGTTAAGGTTGTATTTCACCTGCAGCTACACCAAATACAAGTGTATTTTATTTGGTCTCAGTAGTAAAGGATCAATGATCTATAGCAAATACCCAGCACAGATTTATCACAGTACTTTTGCCATTATTGTCAGTTATGGATAGGTCCCCTTACTTTTTGTCTGGCATATGAAGTGGCTTTAAGCTACAAGTCCCATGGTGAGACAAAACTATGCGCTCTCTTACAAGGAGAGGACTTTGATGAACCAGTCGGTAGGTGATATTTTAGGATTGAGGCAAGAAAACTGTTTCCTGGAGAGAAGCAAAGGAAGCAAAGTCTGCAAAGGCCTCTTGGCAGAACTTGCTCTTATTATGCATTCTTAACAGGGGGGAGTGATTGCACGGACTGTATGATTTCAAAATAAATGATGTGTTTATGTATTGTAAGCCATGTAGATTCATATTGCGTTTGTATAGCCTTTGAACACAATTTCATTTCCTAGAATATCCTGCTTAGTGTTTATTGATTCTTCTAATGCATTATGAAAGGCCAAAAAGGGAATTTTGTTTACTTAGAAGTAATCCCTGTTATTTTTTAACTAGAAGGCATGTCTTTTTTGCCATCCAGTTTCAAAACTCAAAACATCATCTACAAAAGGAGCTGGAACAACATCTTCTTTCCTCTAACTAAGGGGAATAAAAAACAGGAGGAAAAAGAATATTACAAGGAGAAAATCTGATTCCCAATTCTGCCTTTTCTGGAGCTCAGTTTCTGAAATCAGTAGAGAATGTGAATGGGTTAAAGCACAGAGAAAGCAAACGGTGTGGGAGCAGTCATGAACTCCAAGCTGAACTGTGAAAAGTAAACCTCAAGTTTTCTTTCATTTATTTGCATAGTTTAGTCAGCTGCCACCTATGTTTTCCGGGGTGTGTATCATCTCAAAGTAGTCTGTTATCAGCTACCCATGGGCTATTGGGGCGGGTCCTGCATTTATATATGGGATTGACTACTTTATGTCTGCTAGTTCTTTCTTCCATAAGCCAAATGTTTCAGCATTCTTATTTCAAGCTGAAGTAGGTGAAACGTGCAATAAAAATATATTTATGGTGATGAAATAGCTACTATCTTCACATATACAAAATCGTACTTAACCAGTTTTTATTTTTACTGTAAAAGCAGTGTGTATGTGCCTGTCTGAAGTTGTGCAAGCTATGTGGCAGGTAATAGATGACAGAGACATGCAGGTTGCTCTCACTGTTTGGCTTGCTTTATGTACATCAGTATATATGTGGTTGTGTATGTATTAGCTAGTCATACATATGCATATGACCAGCATATGTATATGCTTTGTTAAAAGTAAACGTTATCAGAGAATTAAGTGTTGAGGAATCTCAGACTGGCAGTTCTGTACATTCTCTTAGCTAACATTTAAAAAGGTAGATAATTTCATACTAAGCATTTTCTTTATCCACCCTAACCGATCATTACATATTCACTTCATCTTCTTCCTTTTCATAAACTGCAATGCCTTCTGGCTGTTTTCCTAGTGAGGCTTTTCTCTTCGGATTTTTATGCTTCCTTCTTAAGTGTTTCTGCAAATCTGAGGTGCTTTTTAGTAAATATTAACACTTACCTTGTCTCGAAGGTCTTCAATAGTCTCGTAATAAGGACTGTAGTCTCGAGTTGGGCTTGGTCCTTGTTTTTGGTACCAGCCTCGGATTTTAGTTTCAAGGTCAGAGTTTGCTACTTCCAACGCACGCACTTTCTCCAGGTAAGATGCGAGGCGGTCATTCAGGTTTTGCATAGTTGTCTTTTCATTTCCTGAGAGGAGGCCATCGCCGCAACCCAAGCCACCCCCATAACCGCCACCAAAGCTGCTGCTAAAACCACTTCCATATCCACCACCCAGGCCACTTCCTAGGCCAGAAGAGACAAATCTAGTGGAAGAGACTGACACACCCCTGCCACCAGATCCCCCGTGGATGCTTGGAGCCCTAAAGAAACCTCCACCAAGATGGACCCCACCAGGCACCCCTACCACAGAAGAGGTGGTTTGCCTGAAGCTGTAACTCGCCATAGAGAGAAATAGCAAGGGCCCAAACCAAGCTGCAGTTTGTGATCCTGAAGCAGGAATGTGTGCTCCTTTCCCCCACCCCACCTCTTTTATGCCTGTGACAATGGGAGTTGTCTCCAGAATGTGTTATCTGAGACCTGTGGAATTTATCGGCCTTAAACCCTCTGCCAACACAGCAGTTCCTCTCATTGGTCAGTTGCCGTGAAGTGAGCTGTGTTTCTTTCCTAAATACCTTCACACGCAGGAGCTGATTCCCTCCCCCCGACTATTGCCTCTTGAAGAAAAAGGTGGGATCCAGGGGAGGTGTCGCCCTGCGGAGGGGAACATTCATAAATCTAGTCGTGGTTCACCTGTGTGGAAACGAAAGGGCTGGAAGTGCACAGCCCTGCTGCAGCCTACGCTGCACCCATAGCGAAGTCACCCAGCGGCTCACTTCGTGTCATCTCAGGAAAGAGTTATAATACAAAGTGATTAAGTTAGTGATTGGTAGACGGGTAACAGAGCCTGAAAGGAGCCCACATGATGAACAGTTGTGTGGACCTTAGCAAAGCAGGTTCCTACCTCTCCTTTTCCTTATTTCCCTTGGGAAAAATCCTTCTGTCAGAAGGAAAAAGTTCTTCACCTTGCGGGTGGTCGAACACTGGAACAGGCTTCCTAGAGAGGTGGTTGAAGCCCAATGCCTGGCAGTGTTCAAGAGGTATTTGGGTAACGCCCTCAGCAATGGGCTGTGTCTTTTGGTTAGCTCTGAAGTGGTCAGGCAGTTGGACTTGATGATCCTTGAAGGTCCCTGCCAACTGAACTATTCTATTCTGTTCTATTCTGTTCTATTCTATGACAGTTTTTTAAGTATGCTTCTTTGCTCTCAGTTCCTTTTGGGACAACAGTAGAAGAGAGGATCTGACAGAGAATGTGCCTTGTGTGAGAGTCTGTTTTTGTACAGAAGCAGGAATCCTTTTCAAGGAACTGTAGCTGTGTTTTGTAGTAGAGATAAGCATTAAAATTCCCTGAGTAGTACCTGGGGAATTAGCAACAACAGAAACAAGGGCCTGATTATACATTCAGTCCTTTTGTTGCTACTGAAAGAGGGAAATAAACAGAAGAAACATAATCACGTAGCTTTCTGGGCTTTGAGATTAATGAAGATGTTATTTCTCAAATGTTTAAGTCCTCTGTTATCCAGATGAATTTTCAAAAGCAATGGTGCTTTCATTACTGCAAGCTCCTCCATGAGCATCCCTAACAGATGAGTGGATACTTCCATCTTTTCTTCCATTCTCTTTCTTTCACTTGCCACCCCTCATTCTCTCCAAACCTCTGGCACTCCCCAGGAGACACTGCTTTAAAGACGGACGGAGCAAGCTGGCCTACCAGCAGTTGCAACAACCAGGCGAGGGTAGAAATTCTGCCACCTACAAGTGCTTCCACTAAACAGAACGTTTGGAGCCTAAGATGCGGGCTGTGTTGTTTGAATGAGAAATCCATTTAATAGCAAGATAAGGAATTGAAGATAAGCCAAATGAAATGCATACTCAGCATGAGAGCATGTCTATTCTTTATATACCGATAAAAATGCACTAACCACACATTAGTGCTTTACCCACTTTGTCCAGAGAGAAATGTCAAACTGCAGGGCAAATACAGGGAGTGTAAAAAAATAAATATACAAACTGGAAGCTGGCCAAGGAACCTGTATGAACAGCCCCATTGATCCTTCACAACAGTTTTGTGCACAGCCAAGCACCCTACAGCCTTCCCTGCACTCTTCTAACCAACCAAAAATGGATGGATTGTATCTAGGTGATTAATTTTCAGTTTCTTACAAGTTCATTTCTTCTCCACTTCTAGTGCTTGGAAGCCCCTAAACTATGTCTGTGAAGTTAGAGTAAATTCTCAGAGTATTTATGATACTGATACATGTCCATAGAGAGATGCACTAAAGCACGAATTTATTTCATAGCACTAATAACCATTTATATCAGTCAGTAAATATGTTTTTACATTACTTGGGGATGGACTAGAACATGTTATATAGAGGTGAAGAGCTCATAGCCTACTGTTGTCCTGAAAGCTATTAAAAATGCTTAGCTAACCTTTTAGATTTTGTAGATGGAAATTACTTTTTGAACAAGAAATTTTATGAATAGCAGAAATTGTTTAAAATCCACCGGATCACTAGTGATGTATTTGATGCCCTTATTTATTCTAAATACGGAAAAGAAATAGTAGTGGAATGGAGAAGTATTTCTTTCTTTATCCTGTAATTAGGCATTGGATTCCCGTTGCCCCTCATGTGCTTTGTTCATTGTGCCATAGCATACACCAACCACTCGTCGGCCTCCCTTGGCAGCTTTTGGTGCTTCGTAACTCCTCGTTTATGTAGACTGATACGTCTTTTTTTTCTCCCATTTATATATTGCTTTTCAGTTTTAATTTATGGGATTATTTTGCCAGTTAACTGGAATTTAGTCATTTTAGTCAAGCGTACTTTATTGTGAAGGTGTGGTCTTCTGGCCGACTTGTGTACTGTTTGTCTGCGTAGCCGTTCCCTATGTAGATAATCTATATCCCGAAACGAGGAAGAGTCACAGCCCATCGGAGTAGCTTACAGACTTTTCTGTGTCTGATTATGAGGCTGTATCAGAAAGAGGACTTCTGCAATGACTCAGGCACAGAATACATCGCTTGGTACATACAGTGTATGCGCCTTGTATTGTCTGAATGTGATTCCGTAGCCTAGGGGCATCACAGCTGAGTTCTTTCTGTAGAGACTGCCGCGTTCACACAACCCGCCAGCTTGCACAGTAACAATGTGCAGCCTTTCCTAAGAGACAGGGAGGACAGTGACAGTTCCGCTGCCAAGACGCTCTGGTCGTCCCTTCTGTAGATCTGAATGTTCTGTTTACCCCTGGGTAGGAGAAACCTGCCCAGCAGGTTCCGAGTCCTGTGAATAGGTGAACTAACAGTGTCGGAAAGTTAGTGTCTGCATGCAGACAGAAAGAAAGCTACAGAAGAACAGTTATTTTATTGTTAAATGCTAAAGTCCATGGTTAGAGCATAAAGAATGTAAGTCCATGTGCTTTTCTTCACTGAACAGAAATGCAAGAAACTTAAAGGAAAAAACAACCACTGGTGCATTCTGATTTGTGTCCTGCAGGAAGGAGAGAGGAACAAACATCCTTCCCTCTGGGTACTTCATTATTCCCTAGACTCCCTTGTAAGGTCCTCAAAGCGGTGTAATTTGGTTTTTTGTAAACTAAAATGCATGTTTATGATGTTGCACAATATTTTATGATCTAATTCATGAAAACTGGGGTCTGGAAAGCCTCTGCCTTCCCTCAGAAAGCCCTTGAGTAAAAGCAGCAATCATCATGCATTATACTGTAAGAATATTGATAATGTACTGTAAGCAGGTTAGGTTTGCTTCACCATACAGGGAAAACATTCCCAAAGAATGACTTGCAGTTCTCCTTGGCACTTTGGAAGTACATCTGAAAGTGCAAGGAGAGGAAAAGCTTGGGAGACACTGTCCAGTGGAGTAACTATTTCGTCTCGTTCATACCACCAAATGCATGACAATCTTCCAGACTGTAGCAAAACAGTCCCTCATGCGGCATTTCCAGTAAAACTGTACTCCAAGTTTCCAGAAGGGTTTTTAGTTTTCTTCTAACTTTTCATCTCTCTTTTACCTCAATGGCTGCGTGTGTTTGTTTTTGCTGGGACTCCCTTAAGCTGATAACATGTACTTAAGTGCTTGAAAAAGCCTTTAGTGTGGCAAAGTCTTAGCTCAAGAAAGAAGATGCTTTTATCATTCTGCACAGGTCTTTTCTTCTCCCGCTACGATAAACTTCATTTATTGTAGAGTCAGCTTTTCCCTGAAGCAAATATAATGAACGGACAACAAAGGGAATTTCCTTTATCTGCACTTTATCTGAGGGTAAGGGAGACACCCAGCAGACTGTGGAAACAGTCCACGCCCAAGGTCCTTGCTGAGAGCTGGTTCTGCTTTGCCTTTATCTGCTCTGTTTTCCTAGCCACTACTGCTTTATAAAATTGTAAATATTTGTCAGGGTATTTTTATGAGTTTTATTGTAAACCATTTTTATTGCCCTTGCGTAACACTGGCATATACTTCACTCTTACATGCTGCTAAATTTGCTTCCAGTGAAGTTCTTGAATTGCTAATGCAGTTACCATTAAATGAACTCTGTGAACATTTTAACCTTCTTGACTCTGTTATATGCACATTCTCAATCTTTATCTCTTCTCCTCATTATCAAAACTTCGGCTGCCCCACCCCACTAGTCGCGTCATGTATCCTTTTAAGATCATAACTTTGAATGTTCTTCTGTCCTGTTAAAGATCATAGGCATAAAACATTTGAATCTCTTTAATTCAAACACAAAACTTTCTTCTATTTTTCCTTTAAATGTCCTTGTGGGAAGAACCAATGATAGCGAGAACTGATCTGCGGCTGGTACTGAAATGATTGTGTTGATTGTCTGCCTAAGATGCAACTCTTAGCCTTCTTGCTTTCATATCACCTCATTAATCATTTTTATGGTTGCTTTTTTTTTTTTGCAACTCTTCACAAAGTTTGCCTTGCCGCATATTCACTGAACGTGCCAAGAGATTCAAAGACAAGAATGTTTACGTGCTGAAGAGGCAGGTCCTAGCACATGCACACACAGCTGTTAACAGTTTAAAGATAGGGTGGATAAGAGCAGAGAGCAATACTGTTAACTTCCTCAAAATTACTAGTTTTGCAGAGTAGAGGGAATGTGATTTGGTGACAAGAAATGCACACGGGTGCCCCGATTTCTGTACTGAAAGAAATGACAAATAAGGTCATTTAGGGGTTCACTTTTGAAAGGAATTATGAGAGTAACACGCAGGACAACCCGTTTTTTTCCAGAGGTCTAGTTCTTTCATAGCAGAAAAGAAATGGTAGTCCCATTTGGGACCGCTTTGGGCTGAACTTGAGAGATCTGGATTCCTGCTTAGCTACAGGAATATGTCTTTTGTACATATAATTTAATTTCTCAATGTTCCTCATTTTTATAATATTTGAATAAATTATCATGAGGAAAATACATAAAAGATCATGAAGAACTCAAATACCTAAATAACGGAGCAATGTAAATACTTGGAAAATGCTTGAAACTGGATACGATGTATACTTTTGAAATACCTCAATGTATTCTGTTTCCCTGGAAGCACAAATAGCTTTAAAAATCTGGAGTTGACTTCTCTGTCAACCCAGATGATAATGCACGTCAGGGAATAAAGTTTTCCCAAGCCAGGAAAATAAAATGAATTTTCTTATAGTGTGATTAAAGATGGTATGGAAAGATAGTATCAGGTAGGACACCCAGCCCTGATGAGTGAAAGCCAAGTTTCTGGATGTATTTTTACACTTCCTTTAACCTTTTGTCTGCTTGGTAAGTCTCAGCAAGGTATGATGAGGCTGGAAACCATTGTTAAGAGTCCAGCTTCTAACTGACAAGAGGCAGTGTTCCAAAAGTCAGGTTTCTGCAAGCAGCAATAGGCAGCTTATTTAGAGTCCACTGCCAAAACCAAATAGACTAAACCTGTCCCAGGCTTCAGAGAAACCAAGTACGTGTCGAGTGCTTGCCATGTCAGCTGCAGTTCTGCAATGATTCATGTTAAAAGAGGCCTGGAGCTCTTCAGAAGGCTGTTTCCCACAGGCCACACGGATAATTCCTACTTAAAAAAATCCCAATCCTGGTAGAAACACAGAGAAAGGAGCAGATGGGTATCAGAGAAGAGAGTGAGATGAGCTGTTTTATTCCCTTTGATGTCTGTAAAATGTTTGGAGAACATATTTATACTTATGTATATTTACATCTATATGTTTATATATTTATATGTCTATATTTAAATGTTATGTTGCTAGTTTTGCAAAGTTGTTGCTAGTTTTACAAGTGTATGTTCCGATCATAGTGACAAGCCGCAGTTTCCAGCCAGGGTAGAGGTCTTACTGTGGAAGCATTAAACACATGTTCTGGATCCAATTAGGAAACAAGGAGCTCTCCTTGTACCCTGCTGATGGACGCTGTCAACAGGATTCGGGCTTTCCTGATCTTACAGGTGGTTTCGTGCTGCTTTTTGCTTGAGATGAGCTCTCAGAGCCTTGACATCTCTGTTCGGCTCGGCGAGAAAACGAAGCTTTGCCTGGCGCTGCGAGGGCAAGTCGGCAGCCCCCAAGTCGGCAGCCCCCGGTCTGCGGAGCTGCTGCCGGGGAGGCGGTGACGGAGCCTCCCCCTTCCCCGGGCGGCTCAGGGGCGAGCGTTCCGCAGCCCTGCTGCCTGGCTGCCCGCATGGCTGCACGCCTTCGGGGGGGCAACGGGCACGTCCAAGTACTGCCACACTTTGTTCCATTTTCAAAAAGAAGTAGTTTATAGGCAAATTTCACAGTGTTTGTGTCTATCAGATAGGTTTGTGTAATCAGAATCTGTCTATCAGATAGGTTGCCTTCCTGGACAGTCCTGGCTGTTAACTGCAACTGAAACCCGGGGTTTTCCACCAGCCTCTGTTCAGCTTTAAATCCTCTCTTAATTGAACACAAAGGTCTGTGTGGGCTGTCTAGATATTTTGTGCAGCCCACTGCCACCAAACGAAGCTCCCGGACATACTTGCTGAGTGCCTTTTCACTCCTTTCTAATGGATTCAGCTTTAATAACTAATAAAAACTGTAAGATTCTGGTGACATGGTTACTAACAGCATTTTCAACAGAAAGGTGTTTACAGCATTTATTTAACATCTTCACATGCGTGTAGCCACTATGAACCTTTTGGTATGGCCATTATTTTTGACAGTCTAACTGGCGTCAGGCTGCGGGGAAGAACTGAACTAAGATTAGAAATGTTGTAAGAAAAGGTAGGTTAATAAAGCTGTAAGTGCCTTTGATCCACAGTCGCACTCCTGCTGCCAGGGCTGTTTAAGCACAGGTGTGCATGCCAGCAGAAAGGTGTTCCCTGCAGCCAGTCTTTGCAATGCGCATCTGAGCGTGGGTTCATAAATAATGGGTTGTTAGGAGTAATTGTGGTGCATAAACTTCTCTTTAGGCAGTGCTAAACCAGTTGCGAAAGTCAGCTCCAGCACACCTGAAATTTTACACCTTTACTGTATCAGCCAGGAGAGAGCATTGACCCTTAAGGTCTGCGATAGTGTGAGAACACTTAAAGCAGTTCAGAAGTTTGTTGGCATTTCCTCTCCAAAACGTTGTGTGTTACATGAAACTTTATAGAAATATGTTGCTTGGAACACGGAAAAAATGCGTTTTCCCACAAGAATTTTCGTGCTTGCTTGCCTTGACTGCTGTTATTTTTCATGATTATGGAAGGCCGGTAAATGTGCGATGTATCACAAAAGTAGCTTCTTCAGATCATTTCCTTCCATCTATTTTTTTAATCAGAGGCAGAATGAATCACAGATCTGTTAATTACTTGAGACAGGGGTGAGGGCCAAGAGGGAAGTTCACCTGGCAAAAGGCTGTCTGGAGTGAAGGGGCCTGAGCAGGCTGCGGGCAGCACAGTGGCTCACTGACGTTTCCTTGGAGCCAGGAGTGCCGAAGCTGCAAGCACATAAAAGCTTGTGAGTCTGCGCTGGTGCGGGTCCTGCACATACGTGGTAGTCCTGACCCAGCATGAAGCACCTCAGAGAATTCGGTTCACTAGTTTCTGGTTCTTGGTTTGGATTCTTCTCTATCCAGTTATTTTCCCCTCTCATCTTCCTCTGGCTTCCTGAACATTTGATGTTATGCAGGCGGAGATGATTAATTTCCAGAATTAAGAAACTTGAACACACCCGAGGATTATAATGCAGGCTGTCTTTCATTGCCTTTTTAAGTAGTAGCAGTGCAGAATGTCAGTACCTCTACAGTCCCCCCTACAGGCCTGTTTTTTAAACACACCACCATTTACTCGAACCTCTTTCTTAATGAAGTTCTCCTCTTCTTCCCGTGGTAATACCAGGCTCCCCGTCTGTGACTGGCAGCCACCATTGCTGCTAAATGAGTTGAACACAGAGACGAAACAGCTCGAATGCTAATTAAATGCATGCAGGAGCAATCCAGGGGGTTTTGACTTAATATGAACTTGTGATTTCGTATGGAATTACCTCAAAACTTTCAGACAGAATTACATGAAACAGATAGTTAGTTCCTTTCTTTCTCTCCCCAACCCTTCATAATGAATGAATTTCTAACCTTTTTACTGTCTGTCTGGTATTTTGGTTAAATACCCATCTGGTATCACAGTGTTAACCTTGTGAAAAATATATCTATTTTATTACTTTTTTTTCCTTAAAAATGTCAGTTCACCTACAAAATTTGTTGGAAAATAAGGTTTTCTTCCTTTTTTTCTTTTTCTTTGTTTTTTGGCAGCATGTTTCCTTAATGGAAAAATAATCATGAAACCCATTTTAAGCTGCATCTTTATATGTAGTCTTCTCTATTTGATTCAATTATTATATTTCTCAGGAGGTATGATACCTAAATAGGGAATGGTGCTGTCATGAGACAAAGGAGCTAGAACCAGTATTTTATGATATTCCCCCCAGTGTGTTTCTTCTGAAGGAGTACTGGTGGTTTTGTCAGTGAGGGAGGGGAAGGAAACGTCCACTGGAGAGGAAAGTGCTGTCAGGTTTGAACACCGGCTGTTGCGTTAGTGGAGACAGAGGAAGAGCACGTAGAGATTTTGTTTTCTGGTAAAGTTATTTTCAAAGTTTTAAACTGTTCCTTCATTGGCTAACCACTTCCCAGGGCTGAGGCGTGAATTTGCTTTTGAGGCGGTGTTGAAGTGTTTCTGTTGCAAATCCTGTTGCATATTTTCTGAATTTGCCGCTAGAGGATGCTATGTGAACTGGCGCGCAGTATGAGCTGACATGCTGCGATGTCAGCCTCGAAAGAAGTGTATCCCTTGTACCAAACACTGGGACGTATTTCTGCTGTGTAGTTATCCAAAAGAACCAAGCTATGCTGCAGCAAAAAGAAGCAGTGTAAAATATTCCCTTGCATGGAATCTGCAAATGTAGGCTATGTTTCTACGACCTCGGCCCACCCCGTCCTGTTTCGATGGGCTTCGCTGTTAGGACGGGCACGCTGTGGTGAGCGCTGCCTGAGCACCAGCAGCGCGGCCGGAGGCAGGGGTGCTCGGCTGAGCTGTGGGCGCAGCGCCGTGCGGTCCGGTACCCCTGCACTCGTCGGCAGACTGAGAGCACAGCCGGCACGGCACGGCGGTGCCTCCCCTTTCCCAGGTAAGAAACACAGCAGAATGGAAGCAGGAGACTCCGTAGTGTTCCTGACAGCCAGCCTAGACCAGTCGGCTCCTTTTCAGGCTCATAAACATTCTTTCTAGTTAAACTGTGGTCAAATAAAGTAATTCATCCCAAAGTCCGTTACAGCTGAGCAATGCTGAGTTTTAGACCTTTCTAAGAGGTAGTCAGGGCTGGTTGGTACGAGAGGTGGAACAGTGTAAGACAGAACGTTGAGTCTCTGTTAGCTTGTACAGGAGCGTAAGAGTCCTGCTGTGACTCAAGAGAGAGGTATTTTTGCTTTGACTTTACAAATCCCCTTTCTTTTTTAGGGAAAGATTTCCCCTCATTCATCTCTTTTTTTTTCTGCTGTGCTAATAATGCTGCGTGGGATTGTAACCTCTGGAAAGTTTGATGCCTTTTTGAATAATAAATTGCTAGCTGAAAAGATTATATTTTACCTGACCTGAATCTGTTTGCAAACCAAAGTGCAAAGCTATTTGACAGAATAAAAAATGCTAGTGATTTCTGTGCTGCTCAGAGAACAATGAAGGCTTGTGAGACCCACCCGTATTTGTTACGGGGCGGCACTTGAATCACTCGCCTGTTATGTGGTAGACCCTGTTCAGCTGCTTTCTCAGCCCTCTGCAAATGAAAGACTGAAGCACAGATTTGTAAGTTTTAAATGAGTCATTTTGCCAATTTTTCTTCCTATGTCTAGCTCAAACAATATGTGTGTTACATGAAGTGGAGCAGTTTTAGTAAAAAAGATTGAACCTAACTGTCTGTCCAGAATGCTGTACAACTGTGGAGCTAGGGATACTCTCAGATGAAAGAAGAGAACACCCCTCGGGTCCTTTGTTTTGAACCGTCAGATAAAAGACATGAGCCTAGATCTTCCAGCATGTCAGGAGGAATAATCCAGTTGAACTTTATGTTACAAGGAGAACTTCTTTGCATACTTGTCACTCATTGCCTGACCTAATCATTTGCTTTTATTGAACAAGATTAGTTAGAGCTCTCCCCTAAAAGCTGGGAGAAAGGGCTGCCTGAATATGATTGATTTCTTGTTCAGTTACCCGAAGGCAGATGTTTTTGATTTGCCAATTTTTTCATGAAATTGTGGTTTTTATTAATCCTGTTAGTTTCTGTTAAGCTGCTGATCTGGCAAATCAACTACTTGCACACACATCCCTTGCAATGTACACTATGAAAAAGGGTTTCACCCACCCTTTTTTCTTCCCTATAGGTGTCACTCTCGAGTTTAATCTGAGCCTGGACAGGAATTCCTTCTTCTCCAATAGTTTATCCAGACATCGTCTGATTAAATTGGACGTGCAGTTTTCTTTGGGGCCATATTACATAATACACCCAACTTTAATTTCTCTGTGAATGTATATCTCATTTGTTCCACCTACGTTTGAGTATTTATACAACATTAATATACCAAATAACTTGTTGGACACGTGGGTTTCCTTGCATTGCAGAAAAGTAAGGGTTTATTAGAAGCATTGTTATCAGCAGAAAGTAGATCACCAATGGCACTGCAGATTACTGTATGAAGTTTACAGTGATTGCATTATGAAGAACAATACAAAAAGGAAGAAGTAGATAATTTTAGGAGAGTCCTAGCAGTGATTCATCTTGACTCCATGAATGACATTTGTAGATCAGTCTGTGCATTGGGTGGGCACACAGTGCCTGTGCTGTGTATATTAGCACTTTGTACCCAGGGCTGCTCAGGTGATGGTAGGAAGATCAGAGAAGACCAGAGCATTGGTGGTATCTTAACACACTCTTGACTGCCCTGTGGAAGGAAAGATGAAACAATTACTCTGAATGATGGGGAAAATAAGAGTCTCCTGCAGATTTATCCATTATTTAAATGTTCATCCATTTAGCAAGAGTATGGGCAAGAAGCTTAGCCTGTTTCTGTAACTGAAGCCAAGAGACCTTGAAGTTAAGAGATTTGATTGCAAATGGTTTAATCCCTGTTACAATTGCAACTGTGGAAGCCATAACAAAAGGGTTAATATTAAAAACAGAGGTGAATTACAAAATATGAAAGCCATGGGGACAGGATAAATTAGGATCCTCTCTGGAAGCTGTTTCTTACCTGCCTTGTCACCAGATTGTCCGTGAGAGTAGGAAGTAGAAGAATAGGAGTGGGAGGTTCTTCCTCCTCCTTGGAGAGCTCCTTGAGGCATTCTGTGCAAGGAAAGGAGTTTTGATCAAGGGAATGATAAAAGTATTCACAAGCAGACACAATGTGACATACTGTGCAATCTGTGTAACAGCTGAACTTTTCCTGGACCTGACAAATACTTCTTTATATCTTTTTATTTCACTCCCTTCCAGCTATATATTGTAAGGAAGTTGTAGAAACAGAAATAACGAAGGACTGTAGAAGTGTAATTCTACTCTCACAGTCCAACTGTGCTTGCTCATCTGCTGACCGAAGGCAGTACGTGAGTTTGGATTTGCATTGTGATTCCGCTCATGGAATGCACTCTGCGCAATCAGGCCAAGAGGAACTGGTTAACTGAAAATGTATCAGTGGGTATATGCCCCATTTTCCTCTGTGTTCAATTTGCTACTTAAGCTTATCATATATGCATTGCAATGCAGATGCTTTGAAAAAATGTTATATTTAGAATTCAACCACAGACGGGTAAAACATTGAACTCCGTCCTCTGCAAGTCTCAGCAGAGAAGACTGTGATGGAATTTATGCCTTTTTTTACAAACAGAATACGTACACAAGCTCTTGCTGTCCCTCCTGCAGCAGTGCCCGGTACTGAGCAATCTCCTGTTCCAGGCGGGTCTTGATGCCCAGGAGCATCTTGTACTCCTGGTTCTGACTCTCCATCTCGCAGCGGATGCTGGCCAGCTCCTCCTCTACGGCGTTAATCTGCCCTTGGATTTGTTGCAGCAGGCAGCCGTAGCGGGATTCGGTTTCTGCCAGGGAGTTCTCCAAGGAGTTTTTCTGGAAGCGGAAAGGCAGGAGGTTCGGACCAGAGCTCTACCTCCCCCTGCCCGGCGAGGGAGCTTCCCGTCGCAAGGAGGAAAGGGCCCTCAGCAGTCGTGCCCCACGTACCGTGCTGAGCTGTGCCTGCAGTTCGATCTCCAGGTTCTGTATTTCGCGTCTCAGTTCAGTGACCTGGTGGGTGCTTGTCTGGATGTCCTGGCTGCTAGAAGTGACCTGCCGGTTGACTTCTTCGATCTGCAGGAGCGAAACGCCAAACACTCTTTGTGAGTGAGAAAGTCCCCTTGCGGAGCAGATTGGCCGGCTGAGAGGCCAGGTAGGCAGAGAGCCTCTCCCTTTACTTCCCCCCTCGCTGAGGACAGCCTGGTCTTTGCTGCACAGACCCTGACATTCCACCCAGCTTTGTCCATCAGACCCGGCCTGCTGCCCCTCTGCCTTTGCAGCCTTTGCCCAGCAGCCTTTTCCTTCGTGTCCCCCGTGCCGTGCAAGAGAGATGCATGGGAGCAGCCTCCCCCTTTCAGACAGAAGCACTGCATGCCCCGCACCAGGTTTCCGTGTTTTCCCACAGAAGGAGCCTCCACTTTGTGCATTGCTCCGTACCTTGACTTCATACCACTGCTCAACCTCTCTGCGGTTCTTCTCAATGATCTGCTCGTACTCGTTTCTCAGGTCGTTTAGTATCTTAGTCAAGTCTTCACCAGGAGCGGCATTGACCTCCACACTCACGTCACCACCGGTTTGAGACTGCAGCTGTCTTATTTCCTGCAGAGAGTCCGAGGAGAGAAACAAAGAGCACAGGTCATTTCTGCTGTTGGGGACAGCAGGTGGAGCAATATGGAGATTCCCATGGTGGTGTATTGAACATGGAGCACTGCTTAGTGCTTTTAAGCTGAAATCTGAAGTGGATATTACAAAGATAAAGATGCACTGATGCTCAGAGATATTATTAAACAAAACAATCTAATCAGCTCCTGGCTATTTGCAACTGAACATCTGTTTTTTTTCTTTTCATCTCCAGCGTGTGATCCAATATGACTGTTTAAGATTTTGGTTATCATAGCCATAAAGACTTTTATTTTCAGATTAAGTTGTAGATCATGTTGTTATGTTGTTTTTAGTTGTTGATTAGCTGTTGTGATTGCAATTCAATTCACACTGGTGTATATTATAGCCAGTCCAAACCTGTGTTACCCAAGAAAATTTGCATCAGAAATACATAGTATTTGGTCATTGCTATTCTGTAAATAAGTAGTTCGTACCTCTTCGTGGTTTCTCTTAAGGGCAATCAGCTCCTCCTTCAGGGACTCTAGCTCAGATTCCAGTGAAGACCGAGTGTGAGTCAGTTCATCCAGGAGATTTCTCAAGCCATTGATATCAGCCTCCACTGTCTGACGGATGACCACTTCATTCTCATACCTTTTACCACGGAGAAGAGAAGCATTACACATGAAGTTCATTACAACCTGTAGGCTTGGTCATTCCACATGTGACAGGGAATAATCTCCTGAATTCATGAATCTTATAAAATTCATGTCAGGAAGGACATGCAGGGTTGACAGAGAGGTACTCACTTCATTCGGAAGTCATCAGCAGTCATCTTGCTGTTATCGATGTCCAGAAGCAGCTTGTTATTGTCCACAGTGGCAGAAATGATCTGCAAAAGAGGAAGTTGGAAAGGAGTCTTTCTGTGTTCAAGACATGCAGGAGAAGAAGGAAGGAACCCAAAGCTGTGAGAGGGCTTTGTTGCGGTTCTTAGACTCATTTCCTGCGGTACTGCAGGGCTCACGTGCGTGGGTTATGCTCCAGAATTAGTTTTCAAGGAGACTCTGGCTACGACAGAGTGTCCTCCAAAATCCCTACTCTTTGCTTCTGTTTGTCAAGTTGGAGATAGTTCTCCATGTCTCCTAGGGCATGTGTTCATCCCTTTTCCTGCACTGTGCTCCTGCACGGTCTGCTTAGTGTAATTTCTTGGTACCGATGTAAGATAGCTGTAGGGGAAGGCCCTGGTCCTTCCAGCTGGCTTTGGAGGAGTGTGCAAAGCCAAGGGGAGTTCAGGTCTTGAACCCAGGTGCTTTGGCTTTGCACCGCGTCCAGCTGAACGGGATGGGAGCAGTGGGGAAAGACTGGAAACCGCACTGGCACCACCTGCGCAACGTGGGATTTCGGCTAGGTGCGCCGGCATGTTTGGGCTGGCGGAGCACTCCTCGCCGCCTCGGGCTGTGCCCCCGGAGCGCACCCCGTTCCCTTGTGGGGCGGTGAGGGGTTCGCTCGCCCAAGAGCTGGGCGGCGCAGCTCAGCAGGTTTCTGCCTGGGACGGCAGCAGCAGGCTGCCCACGGGCTCCCTCCCAGCCCTTCGGAGCCAGGGCCGGAGGGAAGGAGGAAGTCCTTCTGCCGGGCCCTTAGCGCGGGATGGAGCCACGTTAGTTGGGCTGTCCTACCTGGTTTTGGAGTTGTTCGATGGTCTGGTAGTAGGAGGTGTAGTCCTTTGAAACACTGGGAGCTTGTTTCCTGTACCACTCCCGGATGTGGTGCTCGAGCTGAGCATTCTCCTCCTCCAGCCTTCGCACTTTGTCCAGGTAGGCAGCCAGGCGGTCGTTGAGGTGCTGCATGGTGACCTTCTCATTGCCGCTCAGCAGGACGTCCCCCCCGGCACCAAAGCCTCCTGCAAAACCGCCACCAAAGCCTGCTCCCAGGCCCCCACAAAAGCCACCAGCGAGGCTGCCAGCGCTCATGCCCCCCCCGTAGCCAATGCTGCATGCTCCCCCCGCCGAGCTCCCGCCGCCTATCACAGAGGAGGCATATCGCCTGCAGGAGACGGAGGAGCTCCTGCCACCACCGCCACCGCCACCGCAGATGCCTCCACCTCCACCGCTCCTGTACGAGGTACTGGATGTTCTCTTGATGCTGCAGCTCATGGTGAAAGCAATCAGATGTCCAGCCCCAAGTGCAAAGCCCACTGCGCAGCTTGATACGGAAAATCAAAGTGCAGCCTCCTGTCCTCGCTGATGCCTATTTATACCTTGTTGGGTGGGTGTCACCTCTAAGGCAGTCCAGCTTCCCATGAAGTTTGCCAGCCGTACGGCTCATGCCAAAAGTGATGTGCTAAGGGGAATTTCTTTTGGGACCTGGGATCGCCCTCCCCATAGGTATTGTGTTTGTGTGCTGATTCACACAAAGCACGCACTATAATTTCAGGTGGGTGGCTGTGTGTTAGATTTTGTTTCAGATAGTATGTTGCCGGCTACTTAGTGAGTGAAACTTATTTTAATAATTCCTCTTTGATCTTTGTAGTCATTTTTTGTCCTGAAAGCAGGTGGTGAAAGCACCACCTTGTTACTGCTTTTTAATTTCAAAGATGGAGCAATATGAACTCAGGTACCTTAATTTTGCCTGCGGAACTGCCAGCAACTGACACTTCAGGAAACAAAATCTCAAAGTGTTCAGGTCCTGTCCTACAGAGAAAGCTCGTCATGGGTATTGTCTGTCAGAGTGTCTAGTGGTAAATCTCAATAGAGGAACCAGTGAAGAAGCAATATTTCTGTTTTCACTAAACTCTGGTATCATCTCCAGGAAATAATCCAATGTCTTGCACACAGCGATGGACATGCAATAATGTTGTCATTTAAGGTTGTGATTTTTTATATTTTGTGCAGATTTCCAGTCAGTCAAAGACTATTCTGAACTGAAATAGATGTACAGAATCTGTAAGGCATCACTGACTCTCTTGGAAGAGGAGCGTAAAAGGATGCAGCTTTTTAACTTAGCAGAATGGTGGCTGCTGTCAGCTTGCTCTTGTGGAAAGAGATACCAGGTCTATTTAAAATACAGACGATCCTGTTGTCCACATAGGAGGGGATATCATCTGGCTTTGAGTGCATTTGGGCTGGAAACTAGGGAAGGGTTTTTATCCATGGGAGGCATAAGGGTCTGGAAGGTGCCTCCATTGTGGGGGCTTTTGATGAAAAAGAGAAGCAGTTGTGAGATTGACCTTGATCAGTTTATGGTAGGGATTTTTTCTTCACATAGTGAAGACCCAGCTGTGACGACCATTCCAGGAGGTCCCCATTGCCTCCTAGCGTTGCAGTGGCACAATCACAGCATTTCTATCAGAGAACAGGATGTGATGAACCCTTCTTTGTGTTAGGAACCCCTGGAAATGTAATTTTTCCATTAAATCTCTTCTGGAAAACATAAATTTTAAGCTTGAAAGACCAGGGGCCTCTTTACATGAGAGTTAAACTTCAGTGGGAATTCGTCTCTATTTGGAAGTTTGAAATCACTAGTTCATTTTGTTGCTGGTTTCTTCATTTATGATCTTACTTGCACACAGCTTAAAATTGTGGCTGGGGCAACTTTTTTTCTCTTAGCCACAACAATTATGAGCCCCATAAAAGTCACTAATACATGTTATAATTGACCGAAGAATCGTGGAAAGTCATTTGCCATCTTTCTTGATACCCCTACAGACATTTCATAGATATGATGAAGATAATTTAATACTTTGATCTTTATAATTATGATTGTTCCTTTATTAGTAGCTCTCTAATTATCTGCACGTCAGAACCAGTTGCTTTGCATATATAACTGAGACTGAGTCATTATTAAAAAGGAAAAATTATTTTCTCACAGGGTGTGATTCCTTAGTCATATTTTCCTCATTAGATTGTTGAAATGCTCTTTTATTCTTCCCTATGAGATGTTTATTGCTGAGTGGCATTGATGCCAGAGGTGTTGATTTTATATCTCCTTCTCGGCGTTGTTGCGTCATAACATCTGACCAACAATTCCAAACGTTTCCCAATGCTGTAATTCCATACCATCAACAGATACTTTTTCTCTATCCCTCCATCCCTCTGTTTTTTTGAACAGCTGATCTAACTGCTCAGGGCTATAAAAGTTCCACAAAGACTTAAATTTTAGTCTTTCAATTCTATAACTCATGGGCATTTCCAGGTCTCCTATGCATTTTTGGTCCACCATACTGTGGGCACAGTGCTTTGGCCTGGGATGGCTGCTGGAAGTCAGTTTGGAACGGACACACCAATTTACTTCACAAGGCAAAAGTGCGGAGTTTCTCAAGGTGCCATTAGCATTCATAATCTTTGCAATGACAAAGAAAAGTGAGACGATTTCTGTTGAGAAGGGTATAGGGGCTCCTCAGCTATCTGAAGAGACTATTAGAGCTCTGAAATCACTTCTTCCCCTGGAAGATCTTTTGCTCACAATCAGAAAAGTTTATTTGAAGTAACAGTGTTATGAAAACTTTCCAAGTGCTGTTTACTCACTGGTGAAGTTGGACACAAAGCCACAAACAGATGCTCTGAATCGGCAAAAGAATCAAAATATTCGGTGGTTTTCACAGAAGCCATGATGCCATAACTGGATATATGTCTTTAGTCACGCAAGAGGGAGAGGACGGCCTCAGAAGCATTTACTGGCAATTAAGTGTTCTACAACAAATGAGTCAACTTTCGTCTTGGTCAGAAGAGTGCTACTCTTATCAGCTTCATCAGGAACTCCCATCAGCGCATTCCTCAGCCTTTGCCCATCACCATTCATCACTTATCTGTGAATTTCTTCAGTTTGTTCAGAGATGAATGGTTTCCTTAGCCCCCAGATTCTATTCTTATTCTTCTCTTACGTGACTCCCTGAGATGGACCCTTATACCTTGCACAAGTAGAGGTATATAGAAAATCTTCTTAATTGTGAGCTATCTTAATTCTACAATCTAAGTTGTTAGACCAGTAATCCTTCCTACCACTAAAACAAAGAAAAAGTTTGAAGAGTAATTCCCAAGAGAAATGAAGTTTTTCCAGTAAAACAATCCTTTCCTGTTCTCTTTCTCTCTGCCTGCTACAATATGCTGTCGTTACCAACGATGTTAGCTAATTGAATGTACATTCCTTACTGCCAAAGCCCTTTTTATTCCCTGTAGATCTTTTCAGGACAATATGCGACTTGTATCACTTTTTCTACAGAATCATGGATGAAGTGAAGTAAGTGCCAGGAGCAGACAGTGGTATCGAGATACCTAGCAGAGCGTATTACAAGGTTTCTGGAGCAGCTGCCAGCCTTAGATGATGGCACTGAAGCATGCTGTGCTTTTGGCACACCTATGGCATGTTCCATGCCTTTTCCCTGGGACAGCCCTTGCTCCATCCTTAGGTGGAGGCTAGCACCTCGTGAATCAGTGGTGACATGCAAAAGGTGGTGTACTGTCAGCAGCGGGAGGACTCCAGCAGTGATCTAATGCTGCTGCAGTGACTGGCAATTTCGTAGTGCATCCACTCCTCTCAGTCTGAAGATTTTGCGTAGCTTTGGTTTTACAGATTTACCCAAAGACTGCCATATATTTCACAAAGTCCTTACACTCTTACAAATTAGTCCAGAAATCAGGAAAAGCATACAATAGCTCTGGTGTTCCCTAGAGTTCTGTGGATGTGGAAGGCTGTATTTTTGATCATTTTGAGGCTTCTCTGTACATCTGGAAAATTAGAAGGAAACAAAATAACCTTTCGGTGCTTATTTATATACCGTAACTGGAGTTCAAGTGTCTATAATCCTGCCTTTAAAATATGTCTTCATAAGATGTTTTGTCTATGTTAAGTACAGCTGAGACTTGAATGAATTCTGGCAGCCTCTAGTGATGAAACTCATGTTTGCATTTGCTTTGCATTACTTTCTCTATTGTTAAAACCTTAAATGAGCTTTTTTCTTTGGAGAAGGGCTTTTCTTCATACAAATACCTGTTGCTGGCCTGAAAAAAGTCCGTTTGGAAACCCAGTTTTTCAACATGAACAGGGAGTATCTCTTCATTGTGGGTACTTACCATAGGCTACAATTATGGTATTGTGATGGCCGAGCCAAGCCACGTAATTACTGAAAGAAAACCTGACCTAAACAATAGTCTTCTAAGTTGTTTATGATGAGAAAACCTTTCATTTCATTACCCTAACAGAACAGTACCCGCAGTCTTAAATGAAATGGCAGGTACTAGAGACCAGGTTTGATAGGTGGAGAAGGGAACAACAGGCACTTGCAACTGAATGAAAGCTGTCTGATTTTGTGAATTTGATGCACACAGTTACGGATTGAAAAGGGGCTTCACTGTGATCTTCAGAAAGCAAAACGTATAAAATATCTGTTCTAATTTAGTATTGCTCTCTCACCTCCAATCATATTGCATATTTTTATCTTCTTAAAGAAGCAGAAACATTAAGTATAGAAACACTTTCAGTGGGTGAAACGTGTCTCTGATTCCTTGGAAGACATAGTTTCAGCCAACTGATAATATGGACAAAAATTGGGTTCTTGGCATTATGTCAGTATTTAAATTGAAATTTCCATCATAAAACATAGGAAAGTTTTTGGTGCATGACACTAAATGAAACAGGCATATTGCCTTATTGGCTGTATTTCCTAACAGAAGTTAGCAATACGCAGTTCTCTGCATAGTCAAAGGTGTAGAAATGTGTAATGTCAGGAAACCTATAGATACTGGAGCAGCCCATACTGAGTCAGACCTTCCCACAGGAATTATACCTATAATGAGCTGAGTAAAGCCAAAGATGAATGGATTCAGATGAGTCAGAGCAGTGACATTGAGCATAGTTTACTACATTAACGGTTAATTAATCTTCAGAGATTTCCCATCGTTTTCTTTCTCCTTTCCTTTAGCTCGGTGATACTACCTAGGCATGGTGTCCATTTTCTTAAAGCAAAATAGATTGTTCTTAGGGTATGTTACAAACTATGGTAGGACAACCTGTATTTTATTGGATAGCTTAATAAATATGTGTTCAAAGTTTGTTAAATTAAATTTCTGAGACACGTTTTTATTTGCATCAAAGAAGTAAAGCTTTATTAGAGGCAGTCCTATAGCAGAATTTAAGCCGTTAAGCAAAGAACCAGTAGACAAAGACAAGTTGAGTAAAACAAGTATTGCAGAATGGAAGAAGGGATGATGAGGCATGTGACCAGGCACTCCTGAATTGTTCTGGTTGCATCGGCTGTGCTGCAGAGGTGCTTGGGTTCGGTCTCTCGTCGTCCATGGGTCAGTTCAGTGCATCTTAGATGGAGGATGCCAGCATCACTGCTATTGCTTTAGCACACTCTTGACTGTCCTGTGGAAAACCAGAACAAATCATTGCCTTAAAGGGAAATCTGATTTTTCCTGCTGAACTGAATTTTTCACCTAACATACTGTGTTAGCAAGAGAACAGCGGGAGAGCTCATATGGCTCCAAGCCCAGAAAGACTCTAAGTACTTTCTCAGAACTGTATTTTTTTTTATTCCACTGACCAAAAGAGCACATCCCATCCTAGAAAGTTTATAATCTGTGTTTTACATTTAGGTAGAGGGAACGGTAAGACTTTCTGTCTCTTAACTGTAGATTCCTCCATGACAGAAGCAGTGATGTTCTCTCATTTCTGGGCTACTTGACCTGGGAACCTTGCCCAGCCCAGAATACAAAACTTTTTTTCTGACAAAATATATTGTCATCAGGGTAGGTGCAACCCACTAATAAAGATATTATTGCAAAGTGTCATCTTACCTGTCATGTCACCAGACTGGGAATGGGAGTACGAAGCAGAAGAATATGAGTGGGAGGATTTTCCACCTCCTTGGAAAGCTCCTTGGGAGGTACTGTGAGAAGAGAGTAATTCATAAAAATTTCACAACTAACAACTGGATATTCAGTCAAAAAAGATGCTGAGGTAGCTGCATGACAAGAAGTCTGCATTAGAAATTATGTACTCAAGGATTTCTTTTTATTCCCTTGCTCTGCTATGGTACACGTACACAAGCTCTTGCTGTCCCTCCTGCAGCAGTGCCCGGTACTGAGCAATCTCCTGTTCCAGGCGGGTCTTGATGCCCAGGAGCATCTTGTACTCCTGGTTCTGACTCTCCATCTCGCAGCGGATGCTGGCCAGCTCCTCCTCTACGGCGTTAATCTGCCCTTGGATTTGTTGCAGCAGGCAGCCGTAGCGGGATTCGGTTTCTGCCAGGGAGTTCTCCAAGGAGTTTTTCTGGAAGCGGAAAGGCAGGAGGTTCGGACCAGAGCTCTACCTCCCCCTGCCCGGCAAGGGAGCTTCCCGTCGCAAGGAGGAAAGGGCCCTCAGCAGTCGTGCCCCACGTACCGTGCTGAGCTGTGCCTGCAGTTCGATCTCCAGGTTCTGTATTTCGCGTCTCAGTTCAGTGACCTGGTGGGTGCTTGTCTGGATGTCCTGGCTGCTAGAAGTGACCTGCCGGTTGACTTCTTCGATCTGCAGGAGCGAAACGCCAAACACTCTTTGTGAGTGAGAAAGTCCCCTTGCGGAGCAGATTGGCCGGCTGAGAGGCCAGGTAGGCAGAGAGCCTCTCCCTTTACTTCCCCCCTCGCTGAGGACAGCCTGGTCTTTGCTGCACAGACCCTGACATTCCACCCAGCTTTGTCCATCAGACCCGGCCTGCTGCCCCTCTGCCTTTGCAGCCTTTGCCCAGCAGCCTTTTCCTTCGTGTCCCCCGTGCCGTGCAAGAGAGATGCATGGGAGCAGCCTCCCCCTTTCAGACAGAAGCACTGCATGCCCCGCACCAGGTTTCCGTGTTTTCCCACAGAAGGAGCCTCCACTTTGTGCATTGCTCCGTACCTTGACTTCATACCACTGCTCAACCTCTCTGCGGTTCTTCTCAATGATCTGCTCGTACTCGTTTCTCAGGTCGTTTAGTATCTTAGTCAAGTCTTCACCAGGAGCGGCATTGACCTCCACACTCACGTCACCACCGGTTTGAGACTGCAGCTGTCTTATTTCCTGCAGAGAGTCCGAGGAGAGAAACAAAGAGCACAGGTCATTTCTGCTGTTGGGGACAGCAGGTAAAGCAGTATCAAGGCATGAAAGAATGATCACATGATATATAGCTGATTTCTGATGTTTAACTTTGGGAACCCTGAAAAATCAAAGGGGATCTTGAATATGCAGTTGATTACTGGATCTTACCTCCTCATGGTTTCTCTTAAGAGCAATCAGCTCATCCTTCAAGGACTCTAGCTCAGATTCCAGTGAAGACCTAACCAGAGTCAGGTCATCCAGGAGATTTCTCAAGCCATTGATATCAGCCTCCACTGTTTGACGGATGACCAGTTCATTCTCATACCTTTACCACAGACAACACAGACAGAGAAATAGGGAAATGAGATCATAACAGTCAACAGTACAAGTCTTTCCCATGTCAATACCCCAATAAAACATGGACGCTCAATCACACCATTTTGTGCAGTGCGTTGTCTACTGAATTCTAATGAACGAGATAGGAAGGACATGCAGGGTTGACAGAGAGGTACTCACTTCATTCGGAAGTCATCAGCAGTCATCTTGCTGTTATCGATGTCCAGAAGCAGCTTGTTATTGTCCACAGTGGCAGAAATGATCTGCAAAAGAGGAAGTTGGAAAGGAGTCTTTCTGTGTTCAAGACATGCAGGAGAAGAAGGAAGGAACCCAAAGCTGTGAGAGGGCTTTGTTGCGGTTCTTAGACTCATTTCCTGCGGTACAGCAGGGCTCACGTGCGTGGGTTATGCTCCAGAATTAGTTTTCAAGAGACTCTGGCTACGACAGAGTGTCCTCCAAAATCCCTACTCTTTGCTTCTGTTTGTCAAGTTGGAGATAGTTCTCCATGTCTCCTAGGGCATGTGTTCATCCCTTTTCCTGCACTGTGCTCCTGCACGGTCTGCTTAGTGTAATTTCTTGGTACCGATGTAAGATAGCTGTAGGGGAAGGCCCTGGTCCTTCCAGCTGGCTTTGGAGGAGTGTGCAAAGCCAAGGGGAGTTCAGGTCTTGAACCCAGGTGCTTTGGCTTTGCACCGCGTCCAGCTGAACGGGATGGGAGCAGTGGGGAAAGACTGGAAACCGCACTGGCACCACCTGCGCAACGTGGGATTTCGGCTAGGTGCGCCGGCATGTTTGGGCTGGCGGAGCACTCCTCGCCGCCTCGGGCTGTGCCCCCGGAGCGCACCCCGTTCCCTTGTGGGGCGGTGAGGGGTTCGCTCGCCCAAGAGCTGGGCGGCGCAGCTCAGCAGGTTTCTGCCTGGGACGGCAGCAGCAGGCTGCCCACGGGCTCCCTCCCAGCCCTTCGGAGCCAGGGCCGGAGGGAAGGAGGAAGTCCTTCTGCCGGGCCCTTAGCGCGGGATGGAGCCACGTTAGTTGGGCTGTCCTACCTGGTTTTGGAGTTGTTCGATGGTCTGGTAGTAGGAGGTGTAGTCCTTTGAAACACTGGGAGCTTGTTTCCTGTACCACTCCCGGATGTGGTGCTCGAGCTGAGCATTCTCCTCCTCCAGCCTTCGCACTTTGTCCAGGTAGGCAGCCAGGCGGTCGTTGAGGTGCTGCATGGTGACCTTCTCATTGCCGCTCAGCAGGACGTCCCCCCCGGCACCAAAGCCTCCTGCAAAACCGCCACCAAAGCCTGCTCCCAGGCCCCCACAAAAGCCACCAGCGAGGCTGCCAGCGCTCATGCCCCCCCCGTAGCCAATGCTGCATGCTCCCCCCGCCGAGCTCCCGCCGCCTATCACAGAGGAGGCATATCGCCTGCAGGAGACGGAGGAGCTCCTGCCACCACCGCCACCGCCACCGCAGATGCCTCCACCTCCACCGCTCCTGTACGAGGTGCTGGATGTTCTCTTGATGCTGCAGCTCATGGTGAAAGCAATCAGATGTCCAGCCCCAAGTGCAAAGCCCACTGCGCAGCTTGATACGGAAAATCGAAGTGCAGCCTCCTGTCCTCGCTGATGCCTATTTATACCTTGTTGGGTGGGTGTCAGCTCTAAGGCAGTCCAGCTTCCCATGAAGTTTGCCAGCCGTACGGCTCATGCCAAAAGTGATGTGCTAATGAAATTTTGTCTTAGGTAAGTAAGACGCATTACTGTTCTGCTCAAGTATGTCTGTTGATTCACACAAAGCACGCACTATAATTTCAGGTGGGTGGCTCTTTGTTAGATATTTTGTAGGATAATATAGTATCTCATAACTTTTATTAATCTGGCAGTATATCTCTAGTAATAGGAGTTAATGAAGGCTCCGCCTTGGTTGTCTGTCTCCTTGAGCCTTCTGTGTGGTGAAATTCAGTATTTCAGCTTTTGTCTTCCTTCTGCAATCATAGGCAATGATTCTTAGCTCCAGCAGCCTCCAAAGGGCTCTCTGTTTATTAATTTATTTGGAATTTACGTTAGCCATTTGAAAATCTACTTTCATTTAGTGAAAGAAATTACTCACTTTAAAAACTGTGTTGCCATGTCTCATAGAAGAAAACTTTACAGTGTACTCTCTATTGTCGTGTCACTGCTTATATCAAGGAAGCTCCTGCTGGTATTTATATTTCATTTATTTTTTTCTGAACATGCAGGATGCTGACTTACTTTAGTCATTTTTCCTGCTGAAGATTATAGGGTTATAGCCACACAGTTTGTGTTTTGCAAGGGAAAAGATATTAAATCTTTTCCTATCAAGCAGCTACCAATTTTATTTTAGCTGTTTTAAATGGACTTAGGGGAAACTGAGAAGAGAAAATTTTGATATTTCAGATTTTTCTGATCATATTAAAAATAACCCTTTCTCAAAATACATTGTAGAATGAAATAATACAGCAAAAAAATCAGATTAAAAGACATGTTGCCAAAAATTACGTCTGAAAAAATACAGTCATTGTGTGGACTCATTACAGTGAATTGTATTTGCCAGCGGCTGAAAGAATATTTTGCAACACGAAACACAGAGTAAGAAACAGTTCTATATTTTTTCCATTGTCTATGCAGTATGGGACGTTCAGGGAGTTGTTTTTTCCATCTTCACTGATCAAGCTTTATAAAACTGAGAAGAGGCTTGAAGAGAAACAAATGCTCTGGTTTCCAGTTGTGCATTAACTATTGGCACCGTAACGCCTGCAGAAGCCTTTGGCTAGCACAAAGGAAGCACAAGCAGCTGGTGGAAACTCCTGTGAATTACCACATCAAAATTAGCTTAGCCACGCGGAGGGAGGATGAATTCAACCTACACGTATTTTCGGGAGATTCTATATTACAGAAGGAGAAATAAACTCACTGAAATTAGCAAAAGGAGAATGAGAAGGGATTAGGTTGCCTTACACACGAAGGTAAGCATCAGAGGAGGGAGGTGGATTGTTTGAATTCGAGGACAGTGCCTGTATGTGCCGCATGGATGTAAAAGGAGCTGGGACTGAAGTCCTGAACAGGAGCACCTGTTGACTGTGCTTTGCTCTTGGCACACGGCTGCTGCCTTTCTGCCTCTCAGGCAGGCGGGGAGGCAGCATTCCTCTTTGCCTGTCTCCCGGAGCAGTGCAGGCACCAGAGGGAACCGCGTACAAGCAAGGTTCCTGCTGCCACCATGCCTCTGAGCACTGGCAGGCAGCTACTTGAAAATAGGACAGCTTCAGCCAGGCTGAAGCTATATTCTTGCAGAATCTTCTGTTTTAGGGGGTGGGTTTTTTTAGGTTTATTGTTTTACAATAGCTATTTTGTATATCCATGCATCTGTTTTTCTTCTTTAGTCATAGGAATTCTATAGAAAGGCTCGCCAATAAAAGATTATCGAGGTGGAAGGGGAGGATGTGAACTGTTACCACTAGAATATCATCTGCTACCTGTAGAGGTGCTTCGTGTTTAGAAGCTTAATATGTGATGCGGTATAAACTTGAGGTGCTGAATCCCAGAGCTTGAATTCAGCTGCCTGAAGGCATGTCCCTGCCTGTGATCTCTAAAGAATCTAGAGATGTTAGCTCTGACTTCAGAAGGAACGGGACTTCAATGTGTGCAAAATAGTCCATAAGAGAAAAACAACATTTTGAACATAAAGTGAGACTGAATCGTGAAGAAATAGCTACAAAATTATGATTTAGCAACTTTTTATCAGCTAGCTTTAATTAGAAACACCTTCATGTCAGTCCTGATTTTGCAGACTGCTGTGCTTAGACAGAATGGTGCATATCCTTGGATATAATGTGCCTCTTTCCAAGGCTGAAACACTCTTGGGTACTATCTATTGTTCATGCAGAAGTTTCTTCTATGCCCTTTCCACCATTCTCTGAATCTTTTCCAGCTCTTCCATATTATTTTTGAGAAAGTGTCACCAAAACTACCCACAGCACTCAAAATAAAGCTCATGGTATCCATGTGCCCTAGACTGACACAGTGTAATGAATGATTTTGATCTTCTCTATATGAGAGAGAATCATCTTTGTGGCCATAACCTGCAGTGGGATGTGGTTCCAAGTCTCACAGTTCTCCATGGAGAACGCCAGCTGTGTTCCATTCATCCAGCATTCTTACTCTCTAGATCCACAGCGTTTTCCATGAGCTGTTTAACATACAGTGAGATTCCTTATGCCCCTCATATTCTCTTTCAATTTCCTTAGCCACAGCAGTGACTTTCTCCTGAAAACGCTTCATTCCCTGTAGGTGGGTCTCTGACTAGGTGCTGTCTCCGTCCTGTGTATTTTAACACCTTCTGAACTTCTTCATATGGTGTGTAGCGCTTAGTGCCTGTTAGGTAATTATGAGACAGGAGAATAAATATTTTTTAAAGGTTACACTTTAAATGCACTTTAAATACACCTTAAAGTGTAGATTGACATCTGTGGAGGTAGTTGTAACATACAGGGTGCAAGAGGTAACAATGCAGTACCCTCTAGAGGACTCTGGCATAACCACAGTTGATTACTTTGAAATAATCCATACGCCATTTACTGTGAACATCACTTCTCCTTCTAGATGATGCATGCAGGTATCACTGGAAATATTTGTGTAGCACAAAATCTGTTTAACAAGCCTGATAAGTCTTGCAAGCACGACACAAGCAACTACAGACCTCAGTTTGGTGAAGATCAGGTATTTCGATTTCCCTGAATGGTTTCCAAGCGTTGAGAAAGTTTGCATGACAGCGTGACCTGTATTTCTGGAAGTGATTTTTACATCTATTCTCTCTATCCACACCCTTGTGCGTTGGCCTGTTGTACCTTTAATCAGTGGTGCTAGCTTCTCTTGCACAAAAAACACATTTTCTTTGACTGTTCACCACTAGAGGCCAGTCCCTGAGCACACAGCCCTTCATCAGCAGTTAAGCCTGCAAGGCCATGTACAAGTTAGATTTGTGCAGCATTAGGTAATTTTGGCCCCTTGCTTGCCCTGGGTACGCCAGCCTATGGAGCATGTACGTCTGTGTGCCTTTGTTTCAAAACTTGGATTCGCCATAGACAGCCCGCCTTGGCCTGGGTAATGCAGAGCCTTCTGCGGGCAGCTGAATGAGCTGAGCCTGCCTCGGGGGGAGCTGCGGGCAGACCTGCACACGGGGCAGCACTGGTGTTTTGTTCCTTTCCTTGTTTTCCACTACTGGGTTTACCTGAGAACTGCACGGCCTGCAGCTGACTTTTCTTCTGCATTGTCTGGGTGGCAGCTCTGCAATGGACTGAGACGTTCAGATGAGTCTGAGGAATTCAGATGCTAACTTCTCATTAAAATTACTAAAGCTGTGGTTTAAGATCTGCCTACTTTGGCAGCCATCTCTCCTCTAAAGTATCACACAGAAATTCCTGAGATTCCTGAAACGTGCACCTGAGACTGCTCTGGAAGGCCTAAGACTGTCTTTCATTTTCTCTGATCTCTGAATTTGTTAGGCTCCAGAAGAGAAAGTCATTTTTTTTTCAGCTAAGTCTCTGGAAGTGGGTTTTATCCAGGGGGGTGGGCTGCACTAAAACAAGCTAGTTTTGTTTTTATGAACAAAATTGTCCCAGCCGCTGGAGAAAGCTATAGTATAATTTCTTTGAAATAATGAATATAAAAAAGCGTAGTGCACGTTTAGCTGGACAGAAGCAAATGCAACTCCCGAAAGAGATCTAACAATGCGGGGGAGCTCTCTGATGGTTGGTTGGTTGGGCTGCTCCAGGCTGCTTTGCAAACTGTAGTCAGGAGTGTTTTTAGGTAACAGTTGGATGTGGTTGAAAGAGTTTATGGTAATTCGTTTCACAGTACAGATCTTCCTATGTCTAGAAATAAACATTCCAGTTACTTTCATGTAGACTTCATTTGGCACAGGTAGACGGCCGATATTGCTGTTAATATTAACAGTTTATGGAGTGAAACTTTGTAAAGATCCTGTAAATTATATTCCCCTTCTTCCCCTTTTTCCCTTCTGTTCAAAAACAGATCACTAGTTTGTGCATTTCCAGTTTAAACTGATGAGTGTCATAAGTTTTTGTGAACCACAAATTGAAACAGTGCTTTCATTTCACACTTATGGTTCTGTGATCATTCATGCCTCTCCGTGTCAGGCTGGGGTGGGCACTGCTTTGATGCCAACTTTATTAGCGTTCCTGCAGTGCTGTGATTCTGCAGACTGTTCTGGACTGACATTCAACTGCTGTTGAGTCTCAGAGCTCAGCTCCACACGAGTGTCAGGCACATTATCAAAAAACAATGGCGTAGCAGGGGATGCTCCAAGAAGATTATAATCTGCCCTGAGTGCCCAGAAACTGAGCTTTAACTCTGAATTTTGTTATCAACTGTCATAATGTGTCATCAACCTTTCTGCCTGGAGGCAAGTGTTGGCATGGCTTTGTATTTTCTTTTTAAGTGTTTATACTTCCAGAATGGAACAAAACCCTAGACACAAGATTCTGGTTGCATCAGACAGAAATGAAATTTTATTAGCGACATTTTCCTGGTACAGAACAACCCAAGTAGCAAACTGGTTGAATCTGTAAAGCAAGAAACTCAGGTGCAAATGATTGAACCCACAAAGCATTCTAGGTAGAAGAAGCACATAGCATGCATGGCAGGAGGTCCGTCTGAGCAGCTCTGACAGGCCTCTTGGATAGACAGCATCAGCAGCACTGAGGAACTGTTAGGAGCATCTCTCCTTCCTCAGCAGTGTGGGGAATGCACAAGATTTGGGCCAATTTCTGTTTGAAAGGTCTTGCACTGTAGGATCCTCGGGGTGTATTCTTAGTCAAAAGATTTTCTTCCATAACCTGTGTAGAGATAAAGGAAGCATTAATTTCTTCAGTACTGGCACTGAATCTCTGAGGCACCGATGTTTACCAGACAGAAAAGAAGCTTGGTTATGCAATAGATGACCGTAAGCTATTCCAAAAGCGTAAAGGAGAACTTCAGCACAGTATGAAAGCAGCATTTTTATGAGGTTCTGCAAAGAATTAGAGAGATGAGGAACACCAGCTGGAGTTTTAACTACATGATAAGGTGATGTCATTCACGAAATTGAACAGAAATTGAATGTGTGTATCTTAAGAAGAGTTGGTCCTTCACACACAAATATACAAGAATTTTTAATAAAAGTACATCTAGCACTGTCCAGAAGTGCTTGTTTATCCTCACTACTGTTCGCCCCCAGGAGAGGACGTTGATGTCGTATGTAGATTAGTAAGGATGGGACTGAGAGAACACTGTGCCCATATAACAATTCTCACCTTGGCTTTCACCACCGCCCCTGCATGACTGAGACTGGGAAGATGAAGAGTACGAGTGGGAACTGCTGACACCTCCTGAGATCCTTCCTCCTCCTCCAACAACACTACCGCAGCCTCCTCCGCTTCCCCCTCCTATTCCTCCCATTCCTCCTGACACTCCTCCTCCTATTCCTCCTCCGATTCCGCTGCAGGAGGAAGAGCTGCCACCTCCATATCCACCACTCATGCTACCACCTCCTCCTCCTCCTCTTCCTCCTCCGGAATAGCCACCACCTCCTATTCTGCCACCTCCCATTCCTCCTCCCGTTCCTCCTCCTATTCCTCCTGCTGGGATTCTGTGAAGAGAGAGAAAGAAAAAAAAATAAGTTAATCAAATGCATTTTTGATCTCAGAAGGAAATCTGCCTACAGGTACTGCACACAGGCCTGCACTTCTCCTGTCTGTACTTCGCCTTGTTGGAACCTTGCACAGATCGGAAAGACAACTGATGCGGGGCCAAAAATCATCTTCCCCTTCAATTTCAGCTTGAACACAGGACTTTCTGCTTTTTCCACATTCTACTCATAAACTTATTGAAAGATTTAGCATTGCTGCTTTATCAGTTGCAATAGTGTATGGATCACTGTGCTTCAAATTGGAAAGGCAGAAAATGAAGCTTTAGCTGTTCTTTCAGGCACCACTTACAAACAGAAGCAGGCTTGTTGTATGAGGGAAACTGGAGGAGCTTGAGCTTCCATAGAATCACACTCTGAGACTTTTATGGAAGTGGTTGTGTTTCTGCTTACAGACTTTTTCAAGGTGACTTCTGTCTGAATTCCTGGCCTTTTCCGGAACCAGGGTAAAAGCCAGGGTAAGGCCATGTGCGCGGGTTTGCTAGTCCAGCCCCAAATTGGTAGTTCAGAATTTCTGCACTCATTTTTCCTCAAGTGATTTCTATTCTGAATAGATTTGCCAAGAAATTTATAGTACCTCAAACCCGGGAGGTGATTGGTCAAGACAGCTGAATTAGCCCCATTTCAGTACAAATCTGTTTTGCAAATCTAAACTGTTAATTTACTGTCTTTGTGACTAGTTAGGCAACCCTGGGTTTCACGTAAAGCTGTGTTCTTTTGTCAGTGTACATACACAAGGTCTTGCTGTCCTTCCTCGAGCAGTGCCCGGTACTGAGCAATCTCCTGTTCCAGGCGGGTCTTGGTGCCCAGGAGCATCCTGTACTCTTCCTTCTGACTCTCTATCTCACAGCGGATGCTGGCCAGCTCCTCCTCCAAGGGGCTGATCATGCTCTGGATCTGCTGCAGCTGTATGTTATAGCGACGTTCTGTGTCTTCCAGGTTGGATTGCAAAGAGTCGATCTGCAAATGGAAGAAAAAGTACGGTGATTACGGGAATGTGGCAAGTTCAACTCATTTTGGTGGAAAAATGGGAGATCTGCACAAAACAGAGAAAAGCGTGTCTTTGATGATAAAGTCATCCAGCATCCCATTGTCTACAGATGGAGTACATTCTAGGTATAACCGATCTCCATTCATTCTAGTGGCACATACAGCCTAGGTCACAGGTGAAGCAGAAGCAAATGCCTTTACCTACCATGCTGATTTGCGACTGCAGCTCAATTTCCAGGCTTTGATATTCACGTCTCAGCTCAGAGATCTGTTGGTTGCTTGATTGTATCTCCTGGCCACTTGAGTGGACTTGTTGATTAACTTCTTCCATCTAAAAAATTCACATACAAAACTGAGGTATTTCTGATTATAAGAAAGCATTGTGGGGTTATCATAAAAACATTTAGAAAGCAATGAATATGTGTAAAGGAAGATGTAATGTGTACTGTCTGTATATAGTGCATATAGATGTATATACATCTGTCCCACATGCCACTCTGCTAACCCACACCAAACCTCTGTGTAATTCACCTTGCTGCTGGAACACGCATGTTTTCCTGTGTAACCTTAATACTCCAGAACTGACCTGTTACAGTAAACTGTTTAAAATCATTTAAAATTAATGTCTCTTGTATAATACATGATATGTTGCCTGTCCTCTACTGGATGTGAATAGGTCCAATTCTTTGTGTAACCTAAAAAAACTTGTACTTTACCTTAGTTTCATACCAGCTTTCCACCTCTTTCCGGTTGTTCTCAATAAGCCGCTCGTATTCACAACGCATTTCATTTAATTTTTCCATCAAATTAATACCAGGGGTAGCATTGACCTCCACATTGACATCACCACCAGATTGTGTTTGCAGTCCTCTCATTTCCTGCGAAACACAAAAAAACCCACCAGATTCTCAAAGGCTGTAAGTAAGGAGAAACGTCATAGTTTCAAATAAAGGAAAAGAAAGGGACACAAATCCTCACAAATCCATAGCACTCCTGCAAAGGGAGCTTCATCTGCCCCTGTTGCAAAAGGAAGCAGTATTGCCATTCCTAAGCTAAACTGCACAGTGAGCAGTAGCCAGGCACTGCATACTCATTGATCCCAGATTTTCCTCCACAGGATCATAAGATTCTGTGCAGCATGCGCTTTGTGAAAATCCTTCTGTGTATTTTTCTTCTCAATGGGAAATATCATTGCAGATAGCATTAATATTTTCCTTTGACTCCTCCATATATTCTATCCAATTATCCTTCCATGATTTCAGCAAGAAAATTGTACTTGAACTTCTGCTTGGTACATTCATTTCCCCAATCCCATTTAGCCACACGTTGACCTAGGTGTCTGGTTACATCAGTTTCAGGCAGCTATGGATGCTACATCCCCTGAAAATCAAAGCCAGATTGTGTCAAGTTGGATGATCAAAGCCAACCAAATCTGGTTACTGCTAGCAGAAGAAATACACAGGATATTCTCTGAGTGTTGAGTTTTCATTAGTTATTATTTTAAAGTGTGGACAAACTTACCTCTTCATGGTTCTTCTTAAGATAGATCAATTCTTCTTTTAGGGATTCAAACTGTGTCTCCAAGTCAGATCTGGCTAGAGTCAGTTGATCCAAAAGTGGACGTAATCCATTAATATCACTTTCCACACTCTGGTGGAGAGTATATTCAGTTTCATACCTAAATCACAGACAAGAAAGATAGTAAAACTGCTGCCAGAGCTCTCTGTTGTCTTGGTTATGAACGGTTCCCATCAGTACATCTTGGTTGTTAGTCACATTGCTTAATTCTTAAAAGGAATGACCTAATTCTCTTTCCATCTCCAATAGTTCTTTTTTTTTCTTCATTTCAGTGGAATTACTCTATGGGATTTATATGATGAGGGTTATGCTTATAAATCTATAAGCAAAGATGGAGAAACACAGAATGTAGTCCTTTAAACAGCACTCCTTAACAACTTCTCTGAAACAAAATAATAATGAAAACCTCACACAAAATCATTCTCACAATGCTCTTCCCAACAATTATCTATTCTATTGCTGGAGCCAAGGCACTGTAGTATCTACAATGATTGGTCGGCAATACAAATTCATCGTGGTAAAGGGAGGAAGTTGGCATGAGACAGGAAGGGAAAGACTCACTTCAGCCTGAAGTCATCCACAGTCATCCTGGTGTTGTCGATGTCAAGAAGGATCTTGTTAAGGTCCACATTTGCACCAACAATCTGAAAGGGAGAGGGCAGATGCTAATCAGTCAGCTGTCATTTCAGTCTGACACACAGGTAGAGGGAGCAAATACCAGTGCATTAACACAATTCCGAATGTCTTTGTGGCAAGCTGACCAGCGCTGCAGGGGCTATACAGAGAGAGCAGTTTGTTGTTTCCTACTAAAAGAGAGCGCCTTTATATAACATCAGCCCTGGTTGGTGCCTTTGCTGTCAATTTTGGTTTACAAATATCCATCAAAAGTGCAATACCTTGTTGGAAATAATAACAAAATAAACTCACTGTAGTCCTAAAACAGTGGGAAAACATTACCCTTGCATCTGGCAAGAACAATATTCATGTAGGAGACTAATAAATGGCTGATGGCTAGAACTAGACTAAATGCAGTGTCCCACGTTAGCTCATCCTGTATATTCACAAAAAGATTCAATTTACATGGCCGCTGGTAACACAATATAAGCAAGCAATGATTCTATCTCGCATTCAAGAGAGAGAGGAGCAAACAAACAAGGGCACAGCATTGAAGGGAGCACTGGACAGGCCCCGCAATGGATGCACCAGTCATGATCTGCTGTTGCACCAAACGATGCTACCGGTGCCAAATACAAGTGTGGCAGAGCACATATACCAACCAGAGCAAAGAAAAACTGGTAGTCAGGCATTGTCACCACGCCAGTCTGCTTCCTGGCCAAAACAAGCAAGGAATATATTGCCCTGAATAGGAAAATTGTGCTGTAGCAGGCAAGTGCCAGGCCATTCTAATGAGAATCTGCCCAAAGTTAGTCAAATTGCATCATACCTGGTTCTGCAGTTCTTCAATTGTTCTGTAGTATTGGCTGTAGTCCCTGGTACCGGTGGGACCTTGCTTTTGATACCACTCCCTGATCAGACGTTCAAGGTGAGCATTTTCTTCCTCCAAGCCTCGTACTTTATCCATGTAAGAAGCCAGGCGGTCATTAAGGTTCTGCATGGTCAGCTTTTCATTGGTGGAGAGCAATCCAGCGTCTTCACCAAACCCCACTCCACCAAAACTACCTCCACCATAGCTACCACCACCAAAGCTGCCACCACCAAAGCCACCACTACCCCCAAAGCCACCGAATCCACCTCCACTATATCCACCACCACCAAAACTGCCTCCACTGAGGCCAGCTCCATAACCACCTCCCATTCCCCCAAAACCACCCCCACATGATCCAAATCCTCCTCCCATACTTCCACCCATTCCTCCTCCATAGCTACCACTACTTATTCTCCCACCATAGCTACTGCGGCTAATCCTTCCACAACTGCCGCTGCTAAATCCCCCTCCATAGCTGCTCCTGGAACCTCCTCCACCAAAGCTTCTCCCAGAAAAGCCTCCGCCTCCTCCAGAAGAGGTGTATCTCCTACTGGAGACTGAGGAGTATCCACCAGACCTGCGTATCCCACAGCTGCTGCCCCCTCCACCACCTCCGCTGCTGCATCCTCCACCACCACCGCCGCCACCACCGGCACTGCTAATCCTGATGGTACTAGATGACGACTTAGTGCCACAGCTCATAGTGACAGCAGGTAGGAGTCTAACCACAATGCCAAATTTAGGTGCACAGCCTGATAAGATTCAGGACTGTAAATTTTCATCCTCAGCTCTCTCTATTTATACTTTTGACAGTGGGTGTCACCATCAGGGTGTTTCCTTCTCCCAGGGCATTTACCAGCCTTATTGTTTGTGCCAACAATAATTTGCTGAACAATATTTTTGTGCTCGTATCTCAGGCAATCTAGCCCATTGCTGGGTTTATGGTTTGTTTAAGACCAAACATTTCCCTTTCTTTGGGTGGCATTCTTTTCATTTAGCTTTTCTGGAACAGGTAGCCTGATGCAGCCTGGATCTGCTTTTCAATGCAAAAATCACCTTACCTAGGGTCCTGCTGAAGCTAATGTTGAGATAGTGTGGAACTGGTGGTACTACACAGAGAGAATTGTTGTTCTCAGTTCTTCCCTGAAAGGGAGAAGATGATGCCCAAATCTCTCATGTTAAGACTATGCATTTATTTTCTTACTTGTTCATCTGCATTCCTTGCTCAGATTTTTGTAGTTGCTATTGTCAGAGACTATTGTTCTCTTTGCTCTTTCATATTTTTTGCATTTAAGATCTTTTACACTGCTTATATTCTTTTTTTTTTTTCTTGGACTACACATGATAATGCAAGAGTTTTATTAATAGGACTGTATGATTGTCCAACTTGTGTATCCCTGCCATCACTAAGAGAACGTGTTTATTTATATGAGAAATCTCTTTCAAGCAATGCATTGGCATTCGTATTTAAAATAAAATTCTTCCTTTGCGAAGAAGGTGATAGGACAGCACACAAGATACCTAAGTCCTAGAAGTAAAAGAATTTTTTTTTTTCCACCAAAGAGCTGTTGATCTAAAATAATAGGAAGATTAAAGATACTTTAATTATGCTATAAAGTCAATTGTAGCACAATTAGAAGCTTTATTAAGCCAGGCAATGACCTATAAACCACTGTGTGGGAAGACCTGTAAGGTTTAATATAAAACCACTCATTCTCTCTATTGTTACTGTGTCATATATTACAGACCATGGAGTAATTGTGCGTGCTGCTTACAATGCAGAGATCCTCGAGACTCTAAAATAGTATTCTGAAGGAAAAACTGAAAGGCTTTTTATACAAATTAGTTGAAATCATGCTGTTGAGACCACAAAAGAAATTACACTGTACTCCAGTCATGCATTGATCCCAGAAGTTTACCCAGGGTGGACATGTAAGTGGTTTTCGTCCTCAGTTGTTAGATTTGGTGCTAAAGCCGGGTGCCTGAAGACAGAATTGCATGTTTCTGAAAAAGCTATAAGAAGATTGTGAGTTTTGGCAAACGGTGCTGAGTCTTTGGTTCCAGGTGACTATCACCACCTATGAAACTACATTTGCGTTATAATGTTTCATCTTTGTCCTGGGTGAAAGCTAAATATTTTGGTTCAAATGCAAATCTCTTTTCCTCAGCATCCCCTATGCTCTATTCTTACACTGCTTCCTTTTATGAGAAATTTACATCCTACTTTTTAATTCAGTAGAGATTTCGTTCATGCGAACAGCCAGTCCCTACTGCTTAACTGTACACAACCGCGAAACCTTCGGCACCTGTGGTCTTGCTGTAGATGGACCCCAGACCTTTGCTGTTTGGCTGGAAGAAAGTGTACGTTTTTCCAGTGCCTGTTTTGTTGTATGTTACTGAAGCGTCTTTATTGCCCATCTCCCTCGCTGTTCGGTTACTGAGCTTCTCGTGGCTGTAAGGTATTCATGCAGTTTAGCAGTCTCCCCCTACACCTCAGGTGCAGGGAACAAAGAAGGGTAGGCCTGAGGAGCTGTCGTTTGTCGTATGCTGTCCTTTTCTCAGCATCTTCAGAAAGACCTCTTGTAGATGGCAACGCAGCCCTTGCTTTCCAAAGGTGGCCTTGATTTACAAGTTGATTATATGTTGCTGCTTTTTACTCTCTGCTGTCAGTATCCATGTGCATAATTCTTCTACAAACTCTATTTCTGCATTTTTCTGGTCTTTTTTTACATGAAATTAAACATTATTTAACATTCTCTGACTGAATCCATCACCCCGTTGTTTGCACTGTGCTTTGGCCAACATTGCTTTATTGCTGCTTATGCAATCTCTTTCAAAAGCTCTCTGATCTTATCTCGCTATTCTATACACTCAATGGCTCAAGGATGATGAAAGTTTTCAAGTAGCTTGCTGATGTGATAATATCGCCTCGATTCACAGCTGGAGGATGGTAGTGTCACCTCAGCAGCATAAACACAGTTTCTGGGCTTCTGCATGTTCTCTTATTGGTGTTGAAAGATATAGTTTACTAATGCAAAATGATTTTTGTTTTTAATTTTGTTTTGCCTCTGTGTGTGGGTACTGTCCGTGTGGTCAGTGGGGGGCCTTTTCACAAATTCCACCACGGTAAGTAAAATTGATTATCACATTCAAGCTTCCATCGCTGATTCTACAGATAGTCCTTATAGATGCTTTTCACAGACAAGCTAGAACAATCTATAGGTTTGTTAGTAATAAAGAGTAAAAAATTCTCTAGAATTATTGCAACAACAGGAAAAAACATTTGCCGAAAGTCTCTCAATCCATTTATGTACTTTCTGAGAACGTACATTGTTTTCTTTTCTCTTTTATTTATATACTTTTTCTATAAGTCCGTGCTCACTGCAGGGACTTGTCCGTATTGGAAGGTTTTCCTGATAAGGAGAGATCTTAGTGTGTATTTGAAAAATACTTTTAAAAAAAACAACAATGAAAGAAAAGAAAGAGTCAAGCCACTGAAGGTGGAGAACTTTGGACAGCCTCAAAATTTCATTTTAGTTCTATACTCTTAGTGCTACTTATCTGTAAAGGAGGAACACAAACAGAAGGTTTTGCCTTTAGACCTCGGGTAGCTTTTGAGTCATATGCTGATAGGATGTTCCTTTTTTGAGTTGCTGTTATTTCATTCTTGTTACCAGTTTGCTCTTAGTGCTCTTTATAGAAACCCTACTGGCTCTTAGGGTATGCTGTATTCTTTAGAGCTGAAAATTTTCCCCTAGGATGTCTTGTTTCTATCACAGTCACTGTGTTCTCAAAAGATGTAGTATATCTCTTTGGACTCTAATACTAAAGTACCTGAAAAATACAGATGAACTGGGACTATTTCATCTTCTTGTAATGTTGCACACATTGTATTCCCTCCTGGTATATTTTAATTTATTGATTATTAAATATTTAACCGTGCACATGTTCACAAATCAGAGAAGACCTGTTCTGTGTACAGAATGGTTATTTTCTTTCTGAGCTAATGAGCTTTTAAAAATTTTTGTTCTCTGACGCTTTCCATTAATGTGTTTTATGGATGATGTAAAGTTTATAGTTCACTGAAGTCCCTAAAGGGAACTGGCAATTTTAAGACCTTTTCTCATCTCTTTCCTATATATGATGCACAGTTTAAACCTTCATGGTTTTGTGTTGCTGCAGCATCCAGTGTGCTATATAACATTCCTGTTTCCAAGTCAGACCAGAGCAAGGACATTTATTGCCACAGCTACCAGCATTACTCAGCCTGCAGAGTATTTGGATGTTTTGATACTGCTTCTCATTAAGCTCAGCACATGCCACGTTTCAAGTACAGCCGACATTCCTTGACACTCAGTTATTGTCTTCCTTTTGATCAAGCCTCCATGATATATATCAAAGAAGTGACTGCCTAGCACCAGAATGAAGACAAAGTCCATGAGCAGCCTGCGCTGTTGTATGTTTTAGACCTGGAGAAAATATATTCTCACTTTTGTATCTATGCTCCAGAAAATTAGAACATTGCCCCTAAATTCAGTATCATTCTGATGCCATGTCTCAGGCAGGTGCTGGAGTTTATTCTTTTGATCTATTTAATAATCTCTTCCTTTCACTCTTACCAGAAATTTTTGTCAGAAGAGAGAATCTGAAATTCATCTAGGAGTCTGTGTTCATTCTTCATTCCAACTTCATCTCATAATATTCCACGGAAATCACAATAATTTCCAAAGAAATTTAGATTAGACCCAGCAAAGGAAACAAGGACTGTTAGAAGTCATGCTGGGGAAGCAGCAAGCTTGCCTGGGAAACTGAAAACCTCTAGCACTCCCCTAGTGAGCACTTCTGTGCAGGATAACGTGCACCGTCCATGCAGGTAGGTTGATGGGAAGAACGCCTGTTGCTCCGATGATGACAACATGTCCACACCATTTTTGTCATTTGGAAGTGACAGCCGTGGGTCAAGGCTTTGGTGCCTTACAGCTGACAGAGAGCCTCGGAGGCTGCTCTGTACTGCCTCTCAGCTGGCAGTTACCGTTTCTATCACTTTCAGAGGAAGAATGAGCGAGTTGTCCCACTGCGATTGCCCCAGTCCCCTGCGGGGTGAAGTCAATTTGACTGGAATAATTTTCATTTGTTGGTACCAAAATAGATGCGCATTTTTTGTATTGCCCACAGCAGCTGGAGGGCATGATAAGAGCTTCATCCAGCAAGGCTCCTGCCCCTCTCTGGAGTTTAGGTGCCTCAGTCCAGATGGGATAAGCAGCCCCAGGTCTTGCCAGGGTGTGGGCATCTACAGCTGCTCCTTCACCTCCACGGCTTTGATTAGTGCCGTATCCTGCGAGATGGAACACAGAGATTTGAATCCCAGCCTGCAAAGGCACTAATCCACATACGGTACTCTCTGTTACTACAACTGTTGTTTGTGCGAGAGAAAGGCAGCCGCTGTTCTTTGGGTGTTTCGCAGGGAGGAAGGCCATGCCTGGCTGCGGGCAGCATGCTGCGGGGCTGAGCTCTGCGGAGGATTCGCACACCTCAGGGGCAACCTGCACGGTCTCTGCTTGCCAGAGGAGCGTGGGAAGGAGCTGGGACTTGCTGCTCCTACCCTCAGCCTGGTCTGAGCAAGTGCAGAAGCAGCTAGCGAACCTGTTAGTCAAAAAGTAAGATTCAGTGAATTTAATAATTCAAGGTGGTTCTGTAACCACTGAGCCAGGGTTTGGGTGTCAGAGCTTTAGGCTAAATCTTGTTTATACCTACTGCCTTTGGGGATCTGACCCTGCTTGGTTGTCCACAGAGAGAATTACTATCACTAAACAATGAACACCTTCAGCAAATGACTGCCTAAGCAACCTGTGTTCCCCCATCATGAAAGTGAATAAAAACCAGTTGGCCATTCATGTTGAGATGGGTGGGCTCTAGAAAGCCTTGCTCCTTTCTTCCTTTCCCCCCAGCCGTGCCGTGGAATGGCACATCTTGCTGTACTAATTCTGACAGAGTGTAGCTGTGTGCACTTGCACATGAGCTGACACTTAATGCTAAAGAAAAGAGAGATCAGCAAAATATATGCATAGGCAATTTGAAAATTTGAAATTACATCTGTGCATTCAAATGGACAAATGAATTGCTCTGGGAGTACTGAAGCCAAACAGACAGGAGTGTGTGCGTACATTTATTTTTGCCTAAGGTTGTTCTGAAGGTCTTGTTTCAACACGTACTGCAATTTTCCTTTCAGAGCACTAATAGGAACACCAGATAAGTATCTGAATTGCAACATTTTTTGCTCATAAAATTAAAGCTTATTATGCTGATTAATGCCTAACAAAATGCATGCAAATAAAAAATGTGAGACTGTCCTGCCTACTCTTAATACCGCTGGAATCCCACTTTAAGCATGCCCTAAGCTTTGACACCTGGTGCTATGCCATTTGTAGTTTTTACTCCTGGTTTGCAATAGTTTTGGTTTTCTAGCTCTGTTCCTCACGTAAGTTTGTTTCCATTGTTGTTGTTATTACAAGCCGGTTCTCTCAGTAAGCATATGCAAGTACAGCAGTAACCTAAATGCAGATTCTGTATAAATAAGATGGAGAAGGGAAAGAATTCTTAACCTGGCACTTTCTTTGAGGATATAGTATCAAATCGTCCAAATTCAGTCTTCTTTTTGTCTGTAATGAGCACTAATGCCATGATTAAGTAGGTATTTTTTGAAGTTTGTTAGTGGCTTCTATTTATTTTGTCACATACTGTAACGTGTAGCAAATAAACTGTATTATGAAGCTTATTTGCATTATAGAGGCAGACTCATTATGTGCTAGGAGCATTATAACAACACCCTTTTAAGACAGGTACAAATTTTAGGTAAGGAAGAAAACAGCATGGACAGTGCTGAGTAGTAAAAGTAGTAATAGTAATTCTATACTATTTATGCTAATTACTCAGAAGTTTTTCCTTATTTCAGTGTGTGATTATAACTTATCTATGTAAGCATTTAAATCAGCAGCAGAATCGCATAGCATATCCCAAGATGTTCCATTCTAACGTTTGCGTGTTCGTACTGCAGGACAGCTTTCCCAGGTTCGTTGAGCAGCCTCATTACCGCGTGGATTCTCCTCCCCACACTTCAAATTCTTCAGGTCACATTCTGCTCTGTTCTCACAAGGACTTGTGTCAGTGGGGTTTCTTCTGCAAGGCCGGATGCATGGTAATTAGATAAGTCGTAGTAAGAGCAGTAAAAGGAAGTTGTGGTTTTGGAAAGAAGTACAGGATCAAGGGGAGAGAGGTATCAGCAGTCCTCAGAGCTGCTGCCACAGCGCAGAGCAGCACGCTGAGCTCAGGCAGACTGCTCCTGCAAGGAAACGTCTGTAACCTCCCCGGTGCTGCTGTAAGGCCGGAGGTCAGGTGATGGCCTGTAAATCACCCTATAAAAGCCGGGAAGCTCGCACTCAGCAGAGACATTTTTGCGGCTCTTGGAGGAGGTATGAGAAGCAGGGCTGCTCTGTTGAGAGTACTCTTTAATTTGGGCTGTTAGTTTATTACCCTGAACAGTCAGGTGTATGAAAGAAGTCAGAGCCTGCAGCAGGTGTAAAACTAGCAGAGCAAACAGGTTTAGGGGTTAGCTAGCAACATAGAGACACGTATGCTTTGATGCTGCAGAGATTTAAACACGAAGTAGGTGATTTTGCAGTAGGATGGAGTTGGGGTATCCTCGCAAACAGGATCAGCGTTGCCTCTTTGCGTGTTAGGTCAGAGTTATCAACAAATGCTTATATATAAAGTAGTCCCTCATGAAGATTGGCCAATTCCTCAGGCACCCATAGAGGCAGTGGTCAGAAGAATTTTATTTTATTTTTTTGAAGACTAATCACATTGGCTGAGAGCCTGGCATAAGGCAATGCAGTGACTCACTGGCACGTATCTGCCTACAACTCGGGCGTTCAGGATTCCTGTTCCCACGGTCTCCCACTCGGTTGGCATTTCTCAACCTCCGCCAGTGGGTGATGCCTCCCTCAGAGTGAAAAACCAGAACGCATGACTCCAGCGTCTCCTGCAAAACCAAGAGAGAAAACTGATGCCAGTGATAATCCTATCTGGTTCCTTTTGTTTGTGTTTAAGGAGATGAATCAAGAAATGCAAGGCATAAAGAATGTGTCAGTGAACAGGGGTCATGCGAGAAGCCCTCAGAATTATTTTCAAGTGAAATTCCCCATAGAGTTCATTTCAGCGGTTCATCCTATGGAAGTTCTGCTGGCACAGACCTCACACTTTAATTATCCTCAACAGAAATGAAAAGCACTGTATGGCATACAGCATGGGGGCAGGCAGAGGGAACCTTCTGGCCCATTAGCACCCATCCAGGGCGTAAAAGAGGGATACATGTCTGTAATTAAAACAAGGAGAAAAGGTCCAATCTCTATCTTCCGGAGCATTTGCACCCTTACCCCTGTGAGCAATCCCTCTGCCGTGTGATCTGTAAGCAACCCTTAAAACCAGCTCGGGAATCTTTTCTCTTGGATTTTTTTTTTCTCTCAGCCTACCAAGACACACTGGGTTTTGTAAAAGTACATCCTAAATATGAACAGTTTGCCAGCCTCCTCTGTAAAATGTCTGTCTGTTCATTCTTATACATTAGAGGTGCCCTGAAGTGGAAATACAGAGAAGAGGCCAAGTGTTGCACAGCTACCAGACAGCAAGGCCTGGCTATGATCGTTAGAACTGCCTGTGAATTCCTTCTTCTGTAAGACACAAGAAGCGTGCAGTTTGGTTCAAACTCCAGCTTTATGAATTTATTTTACAGTACAGAGAGCTACTGTCACAAAGCAGGGTTATCCCGTTGCTGAACTTTAGACTCGTTATCTGATGTGAACCCACACAGGTAGCGCTCAAAATGTGTTCATTTTGTAAAATGAATTGTACATTATTTGAATTGTGCACTAGGGGGTATTTTCTCAACGTATGCTCAGCCATCTGAGACACGGGAAGGGACTGGGCTCTTGTGTTCAGACTTTTTCCTGTACCTGTCCCTTCGTCCTGCTGTGGCAGTCTGCAAGAAGAGGTATCTGGCCGTAACTCAGCAGCTGTGATTTTCTGTGCGCTTTGAAGGAGGCCAGCTGGTGTAGAGCTGCTGAAATGAGTTATGAGTTATTCCACCTCTCCTGTTGAGCTGAACGATGAAGGGGCTTTGCTGAGTTGATTGACTCTTTACAGACATTGTCAACTGGCTGCAGTATGGCTGCTGCAAGGAATCAGGGATCTGGACTCAGGTCCTTGACAGCTCCCACTCTTGTGAGTGACCTTGAGCCACAGCAGGCGCCTTTTCAGCAGGAGACTGTAGCTGAAGGAACCATAAAGTCTGCAGTCCTGGCCTGCCCTGCAAGTGCTGGGTTAGACGTACAAAGAAATGGGCTTGTTTTGATCTGGTTACTCCTCCTGCCAGCCTCATACCCCTGCCTCTGCTGCTATCACTCCCCGTCTGCTGCTCTGAAAGCTCGGTCTGTGGAAAGCTTTTTCTTTTTTTCACCTCCACCCCTTTTTTTTTTTGGCACTAGGAACTGAAAACTTCCATCTTTGAATTCCAAGATAGGAAAGTTTCATAAGCCTTTTAGTGACTCCTTAGCAAGGCTTTTTAAGAGGCCACCTAGGGAGCAGTCAGTTCCCAAATGCCACCCTTTGTCACTGCCAGAAATCAGCAGCAGAACCCAGTAGGTTTTTGGACTGTTAGTTTTTCCATCGCAATGAGTGCCAGAGCGTTGTACCTAGTGGTGTATTCTTCAGTGTGTCACCCAATTACTCTTAAATGGTGAATATGTCGCTGCGAACTTTTGGGTCTTTTGCATAATCTAATTGAGTTGTTACAGCGTGTTCCACAGGCAGGGCTAGATATTTGTAACTGATTCATATAAAAATATGTTGTAAAGGAAATTGCTGCCACACATAGCTTTCTGGTTGCATCAGAGAGAAGTAAAGATTTATTAGAGTTTGTTTGTTTGTTTGTTTTTCCCACAAGAACAGCAATCACGGTAGAGATTAACTCAGGTAACAGTGATTAGCAAAGAAATTCAGATGGAAGAAGCAGGGAGGCCATCCAGAGAGTTCGGATGAGCCCCCGGAGTGAACAGTGCTGAGTAACTAGAGCAAGGACTCGCTCTTGCTCTTCACAGAGGCGTGATCGGACGTGCGGGTACGTTCTGCTTGGTCAGACGGCCCACTCGGAAGGTCCGGCAGCGGACGGTGCTCGCTTTGCCGATCAGTGCTCAGCCCTTCTGAAACTCCCTGTGGAACGACGAAAGGAAGCAAGAATTTATTTGAAGAAGTGTTATCTCATTCAGCATTTTTAATCTTTTTGTTACTTCATAATTATAGAGTGTGCAGTTCTCAGTGGACTAGATTCTTCCCAGTGTCCTGGCAAGGTGGGAGCATGTCAGGCTTCGTATTTGTACATGCATGCGCATTCGCGGCTTTGTCATATTGAATACGTGGACCTGCTTCTACTCTCACTTGTGTAAGTCAGGAGTCACTCTAAATTTAGAGCGACTATAGCAGTATAAATCTAATACAGATGAACTTAGAGTCTGTATTTGTTTGTCTGGGTATTTACAACAAATTTTTAAAAGTTAAAGTAGGATGGCACATAATATATTTTAATCTTGCCTACTGAACATTAGCACACATAGGACTGTTGCAAGTCAAGTAGAATGTTTGATCAAAGCTTTCTAAAAATTATAACCTTCAGTTCATTTTCAGTATTTTCAGGCATTTGTTTGAGATGCTGTCAGGACCTGAAGCTTACCCGATCTTATAGTTTTTATGGCTTCGGACACTTCCTCCATTGTTGCTCCTCTCTCCAATGTTTTATTCCCTTCCAGGCAGAGCTTCAGGTTTTCAGCCCCTCCTGGAACCACAGCCATGAAATCAGACATGGAGAAGGCCTTTTGGGCACTCTCCACCTTTTGCTCCTTTAGGATTTTTGCAGCTAATACTCCTTACATTTTAAATGTCATGAGTGTTCCACCTATTTTACTCTGCTTTAATTATGTTACTCTCTTAATACCAACTACATTTCTAACATTTGGCTTCATTCTGATACTGCTGGCTTCTCTGGTTCCCTGTATGCTTTCAGTTGGGGATTATTTTTCTTTTTCCTCCTTTATTTGCTCCTTCCACACATCCTCTGATAAAGCTCTTCATAACATCCTTTACATTTGAGTCACTTGTGAAAATGCTACCATGTTGATATGTTACTGTATAAGAACAAATGTCAGAGTGAACTTAAAACACGATTGTGAAAAAAAACAACAAAAATATCTCCAGGTTTCCAAATATGGAAGGACGTTGTCATATCCTTTACTGCCGTTCAGAGAGAAAAGTTAATGGAAGGATGTTCGCTTTAATTCCAGTTCTTACCTTGGCTTTCACAAGAGCTGCCAGACTGGGAGTGAGAAGACGATGAGTGGGAGAGGCAGGATTTACCTCCTCCTCCTCCACCACTGCCACCTCCTCCACCTGAAGTTCTTCCACAGCCTCTACCTCCTGCTCCTCCTCCCATCCCTCCTCCTCCGCCTCCTGAAGGTTTTCCACAGGATCCTCCAATTCTTCCTCCACCGCTTCCTCCACTGGAGGACCAACTGCTTCCTCCTCCACTACTTCCTCTTCCAGAAGACCAGCAAATTCCTCCATGGCCCCCTCCTCCTGAAGATCCGCCACCAGCTCCTCCCTGTGAGATGCTGTCAGGAGGAAAGGGCATGCATGTACAAGACTTACAGCAGCATGGCTGATGTCCGGCATCCTAGCAACTTTATCGAGGCCACTTCCTGACTGCTTTCCTCTGAGCTCCTTGTATGACTGAGAAGGTACTACTGTGTGAAGTGTGTTCTAAAGAATCGATTTTAAACTATCCTAATAAAGAGCAAATTAACTGATCTGCACAGAAGAAGAAAAAGAAAGAGAACGAATGGTTTTAGCTGTCTTTCAAGCGTCAAAAATTTCTACTTTGAGTATTTAGAAAGTACAGTTATTACTTGCTTGTCTTTCATTTTCATATAGAACTTTGTACTTCCTGATTGTACTTAGGAGAAGAAAAGGCAAATTATAGATTTGAATACTTTTCTAAATGTTTTTGTCCAGTTCATAGTAAGTATAGAATAATACAGCTTTGTACACTGCCAGCTAAGCTGTAGATTTAGTATGAATTCTTGTGGTTATAGTAAATATGTTGATGATGAATCACTTGCACAGGTTCCTGATACAAATATCGCTACTTTCGTCTTCACCTGTTTGCAGAGATGGCATGCTAACTAATCTGAGTGTGCGTACCTAATACCATGCTGTCCTTCCTCGAGCAGTGCCCGGTACTGAGCAATCTCCTGTTCCAGGCGGGTCTTGATGCCCAGGAGCATCTTGTAATCTTCGTTCTGACTCTCTATCTCACAGCGGATGCTGGCCAGCTCCTCCTCCAAGGGGCTGATCATGCTCTGGATCTGCTGCAGCTGTATGTTATAGCGACATTCTGTGTCTTCCAGGTTGGACTGCAAAGACCGTACCTGAGAATGGAAGAAGAAGTACAGTGATTATGGGAATGTGGCAAGACGAGCCCATTGTTATGACCAAAATGAGAAAAATCTTTCTTGGTTTCGAGTGCACCAAGCATCTTATTCTTTACATGGAGTGCTGGCTATAGCTGCAGATAGCTATATCTGCTGTCATTCCAGCAGCTCACATATCAGAGGATCAGAAGCAATCGTTGCATACCATGCTGAGCTCAGACTGCAGCTCGATTTCCAGGCTCTGATAGTCACGTCTCAGGACAGAGATCTGTTGGTTGCTTGATTCCAGTTCCTGACCACTTGAGTGGACTTGTTGACTCACTTCCTCCATCTGAAAAATGAATACACATTTTTTAGGTTTACTTACAGTGTCACCATGGTAGATTGTCACAGAAGCATCTAGCAACACAACGAGTTGCAGCAGGGCCACTTGCAGTGCAGGGGCTGTATAAACTCGCTTATGTGGCTCTGCCAGCACAGTTCAAGCCTGCTTGAATTTGCCTTTATTTTTATCAGATGGATTCTACCATTTTTATCCTAAAAGCAACAAGTAAATGTTGTCATTCAGAGTATCATTCATCTACAGGAAGTTCTTACCAAAAGCTGATATAATTTTGCTTTTATAATGTGAAGATTCGAACTGTAACCTTTAGGAGATGCAGATAAGATACCTAACCTCCTTTTATATGAGAGAAATAATAATTTTTCTCTATAATGTACTGATTTCTACTTATATTATCTAAGGAAAATCTGTTTGAATATTCTAGATGTTTTTGACTACGTTTAAAATGAAATAAATCAAGATAAACTACTTCCTTATTGCAGTGACTGTTCAGATCAAAGTGAACTGTCACCTTAGGTGGCATGCCTCAGAAAAACTGCTTTTTTAAACATTCCTCTAATGCGTTTATGCAGTGTCTGCAGAGCTGAGCTATTTTGTACACAGGAATTCAATGCTCTGTCATTTACCTTGTTCTCATACCATCTTTCAACCTCTTCACGGTTCTTCTGAATAATATGTTCATATTCTTGTCTCATATCATTCAGTTTCTTCAGCAGATCCTCTCCCGGAGCAGCATGGACCTCCACATTCACATCACCACTGGACTGTGTTTGCAGTGATTTCATTTCCTGCAGAGAAAAGCCAGGCCCAAGGCAAACAAACAAAAATGGTGAAATTACTTTGTGAGAAAGTTTTGGAGTCAGTTAACTTCCTCTGAAGTCATAAACCATCCTGGATCCTTTCAACAACATATATGTCTGTATGGTTTTGTTCTTTTTTTCGTGTTACAATTATTTGGCCTCGACTTCCCAGACGTTGCTTGTTGAGAGGGCCTGTGCTAAGAGATACCCTGGAAAGGTCCGGGCCTGGCGATCAGTCTGTCTCAGGATGCCCCTTGCCGAGCTGCTGCGTATTAGGAGAGCAGGAAAGGCTGTTCAGTGCAGCAGATGTCACCTGGGAAACCTGCCCGCATTTCCAACATTGGAAGTGTTCCTCTTTTCCTCTGCAGTTCGCATTTCAAGGAGCTGGCTCTTACCTCCTCATGGTTCTTCTTGAGGTCAATCATCTCCTCCTTTAGGGACTCAAATTGCATTTCCAGGTCAGACCTGCTCAGAGTCAGATGATCCAACAGGGGTCGCAAGGTATTAATGTCAGCCTCCACGTTCTGCCGGAGACCATACTCAGTTTCGTACCTGCACCAAGGACAATGCAGAAACGTCAGCCCTGCTCTTGGGCTCTTAGTCCTTCTCCTGCTGACTTTATTTACAAAAAAGACCACATATTCCAGTGTCTCAGTGTCTGCTTTTGTGCATATACTTTGTAGCACATAGCATCTCTCAACCAGCAGAATTATGAAATCAGCAGCTAGTACTTAAAGTTTAATATTAATATTAAACTCTAATATGAAAATGTATTCTGTAGTCTTTTTCATCTTCTCTTCTTACTGTAGACTTTGTGTAGGTTTCATCTATGTGTTTCATCTGACTTTCAGTGAGAGATAATCACAATTTTTCTTCCCTTAAAAAGTAAAGCTTTTTTTAAGCTTTTCCCTAAAACACACATGTTTTAAAAAAATATTCTTTGCTTCCACAGCCATAGGGAGTATTCCCATTGAAGATTGTTACAGAAATGATGAAGAATTTGGAAGTCTTAGAGGTTATTTCGGTTGTTCTGTCATGGAACCAGAAAGAATGCTATGCTCTGTGGACTGACATTTCTGTACTGAATGAATTTCTGAGAGTAAGTTGAGGAAAGTAGGAGGAAGGAAGTCAGTGCCTGGAAAAGACAAATATGTATTTACTTTATTCTGAAATCTTCTGCAGTCATCCTTGTGTTATCCAGGTCCAAAAGTATCCTGTTGGTTTCCACAGCCGCAGTCACAAGCTAGAAGAGAAGACAATATGCTGAGGACAATTTTTCTTGTGAACCTCTCAGGCTCGCACAAGGGACACACATAGGAGCGTGATCTTCCCATTATAATGTCCCAGGTGTCTGAGGGGAACAGCATTTCCTACATAGAAAGGCCTGGAAAGGTCACCTACAGTGCAAAGCAAAGAGGTAGTGCTACGAACATAACATCAGAACTGCAAAAAAACACGTTTTGGGAATGCCAGAGGGGAGTGAAGAGTCCTGCCAAGAGCCTTGGAGTCATTGCTGTAGCTGTGGCTCACCTGCCGTGCCTGTGGGCCAGGGGCTCTGCTCAAATGTCAGACCTTGCACATCCTGGAGGGTAAGTGTTGCCATTTTTCCTATGCATTAAAACCCACTACAGGCATTCCGAGAGCCTGCACTCTCTGCCAAGGAACTGCTCGTAGGGTGTGCCAGAGAGGGTGTGCATCGTTTCTCCACTTCTGGCTGGAGGGAGCTGGATGCATGCACAGAAGGCGGCGTTTAAAGCACACGAGGCACTTTCAGAGAGGCACTTGGTGAATATTTGGAAATATCCATGCTGGCTGCCTTAAAGATTTTTCGCAATCACAAAAGTCTATCTGATGCTTCTTAAGCTTCTGTGATGAAGAGCATCCTACCTGATTTTGAAGGTCTTCAATTGTTCCGTAGTAGTGACTGTAGTCCTTTCTACCAGTAGGACCTTGCTTCTGGTACCACTCCCTGATTAATTGTTCAAGCTGAGCATTTTCCTTTTCCAAATTTCTGACCGTATCCAGGTAGGAAGCCAGGCGGTCATTAAGGTTCTGCATGGTGAGCTTTTCATTGTTGCAGAGAATTCCCATGTTCCCTCCACCAAAGCCACCACTGCCAAAGCTGCCGCTGCTGAAACCAGCACCACCTCCGCCAAAGCTTCCTCCATAACCAGCACCAAACCCACTCCCACCTGATCCGAAGCCTCCTCCCCTGCTGCCGCAGTGCATTCCTCCTCCGTAACCGCCACCACTCATGCCTCCGTAACTGCTGCTGCTCACCCCCCCCCCACCCCGCCCTCCTTACCTGCTCCTCCCCCCCCCCCCCCCATAAGACCCCCCCCCTGCCCCCCCTCCACAGCTGCCGCCGCTCGTCCCCCCTCCGTAACTGCTGCGCCTGATCCTTCCGTAGCTACCACCGCTCGCTGCCCCCCCGTAGCAGCTCCTAGAGCTTCCTCCGCCACAACTGCTACCAGAAAACCTGCCACCACCACTTGTCCTAGAGGAAGTGTATCTTCTTGAGGAGGCAGAGGAATACTTGCTGCCCCCTCCACCACCACCGCAGCTCGCACCACCCGCGCTGCCTCGCACGCAGCTCTTAGAGGTCTGCTTGGAGCCACAGCTCATCGTGGCAGCAGTGAAGGATTCAGCTGGTTTTACAGTTGTTCTGGAATCATAGCTCCAAATTCTACCCTGCCTGGTCTGCATTTATACCCGAGACAGTGGGTGTCACCATCGAAGGGAGTACCTTCTTTCCATGTGCATTTGCAACCCGTGGTTTTAATGCCAAGAGTAATTTGCCAAAGGGAGATGCTTGACAGTGTCAGGAAGCTTAGCCCATACTCAAAGTGTTCACGACCGTTTGTTTATTGATACAAAACATGTAATTTCTATTGGGTGGCTCTGAATTAGGTAGATATTTTCAGTGATCTAGTCCACTGACTTACAGTCATCTGAATTAAACTCATCCCACTCACCTCATCCTGTTCGCATCTCCTTCAGCACGACAATAAACTGACACTATGAGACAGCACTGCATGTTGCTCTCTCTCTTTTGACGTGGTCGTTCCTCATGCTCTTTCCCCTTTCAGATATGAGTCAAGGAATCCCAGCTAATTTTTTTATACTCAGTCGATATTTTAATATGTTCTGGTTTATGGCTATCTTATGCCGTGTGCTCCTTATTTTTAGTCTTTTATTGCTTTATGCCTGTTGAAAACATATCACAGGATTTATTTTGTAGGTAGACTTGAACCACTGAGACTTCTTAATTTCTCCTAACAACTTAGTGAACATTGGCAAATATGATATGTCAGCAATTTATTCCAAACATACAGCTACAGTTTATGTTTTATAAATAACCATTTAATTATGAAAAATTTTATGGCAGTAATTTGAAAATGTGTAAAAATTGTAAGGAAGAGAAATGTGCCAGGTTGTTGCAGGAAATAATTCATGTGCTCAGACCAAATGCGGTTACAGCATGGCTGAGGGACCTGGGGAAGCATCCTGGCTCTGGGCTAGTGTCTCTTGACACATCGGGTGAACTGAGCAAGTGAGCAGTGAGGCTGTGTTCTCGATACTGGAGGGATTTCAGAGTTTCAGCCAGGATGTTTACCTGTCCCAGTGCACACACAAACATCTCACCCGTAGGAGGAAGTTAACATACAGGAACACCTGTAGCGCATTAGCTGAATATATGCAGGCTTGGTTTTTATTGGGAAAAGACAGTCATGTAAAGTAAATCAGCTTTATTCTATTGCTGTGTATATCTCATACAAAGAAGTTTTTGTAAATTTACTTTATGCCCTGGGATTTCTGTAGGTGGTGACAGTGTGGAAGATATTACTAAAAATTAATGTGGATATAACAAAAAAATTTCATGTGTTACAAAGTTATTCCATGTTTTCACAGTCCCCATTGCCTAGTGACAGAGGATGCCTGACTGCTGGAGTAAAAAACAAATGAAGGATACAGTTCCCAAAAGCCTCTGTTATTTATGCTGATTTAAAGGCATTTAAGGAATTCTATATTTCTTGAAATCTCTTTAATAAAAGATAAACATTTTGCTGAAGAAATTCAAGGAAGCACATTGTATGAACTGTGGTTAAGATCATATAATCTACATTCCAGAATTCATTGAAGTTGCAGTTTGGGGGATTGAGTCCATAAGATGCACATCAAAATAACATTTTCCCTTCAGTTTTGTTTTCTGTTTATGGACACAGCAAGACCAAAAGTAGGAACATTTGCTATTCTGCATCTTCTTCTTTTAAGATTGTCGGTGACTTTTTCAAGCACATGACAGCAGATAGTTCAGCAGAGCAGCTGTCTTCTGAGCTCTCACTGCAGCCTGACCCTCAGACATTGGAAGGTTCCTTCCTGGCCGCCCGTCCCCGCTCCAGGTGCGCAGTCTTTAGCAGAACGCAGTCTGCTAGCTGGCACTTTGTAGGCTGAACTAGTTACGTGATATCCAACTTCCTGTATTGATTTGCTCTATTATTTTTCTCTCGCTAAGCCTTTGTGATGTTGATTGTTGCTAATTTGGAGGTTTGGTTGTTATGGCTCATAGCAAGTGTTTGTGGAAACATCTTTTTATAAACACCCCTCCCAGCGCACCCTCACCCACACAGTAGGGCACACCTAAAGTTTCATCTTCTGCTGGACTTCATTTCTGAAATGTCCCGGGAAGCAAGACCTCCTCAGGCTTGTAGAAATTTAAATTGTTCACTACAAAACTTTAACCATGATAATTTTAGGTTGTTCTAGTGAGAAATCCTTTTCTCTTGAAGTGCACACATCTGTCTCCTATGCTAACAGCTGCTTTGACCCATGAAGCTATGGGGTTACGTTCTGTTTGACTGTCGGCTTCCAGTCACCGATGCCCATGTTATAAGTCGTTGGTCTGTGTAATTCTGCAGAAGGGCAAGGCTTTTTCTTTTCTTTTCCTTTTTTTTTTCTTTTCTGGAAGGATGCTTATTGCGTCTTTTGTATTAGTCATTCCTTTCAGGTGGACTAAGCTCCTTGTCCTCTGTTCACAAGCAGAACGTGTTTGCATTGTTTGAATATCAGTGAGTATCCTTGTGTGCAGCATACTTCACAGCTTTATGCTTAATTCACAAAAGGAAGACTTTGTGCCATTTTACCCCAGAATTCCTGCAGGTAACATACCTCCAGAGTGACGATTGGCTCCTTAAAAATCAAGAAGCCTGGTGGGTTCAGTGTGTCTGCAGTCACTAATCAGGATCAGGGACAGAAGTTGTGGAACAAATAGTTCCTGAAAGGAATGTTTTATTTCAAATTTGCTGTAAGATGGAAGTCCTTTCCACCAGCTGTTTGATAAAATGATAGTTTTCTCTGCAGTTATGTCTCATAGGATTGTCCAGGCATCTGCAAGCATACTGAGCTAATTAGAGGATTTTACATAATGTTTCCTGCAAAATCCAGAAATAAGTGGTACCGGAGAGAACCAGGAGGATTGGAAAAACCTTAACATTAGTGAGATTTCAATAAACTCTGCAGGAACTGCAAAGAACCCCAGTAGTACCTGTGAAACGGGACACGGAAACGTTATGAAATTTCGGGCTGGAGCTGCTTACTGCAGCATCGAGCTGCTGCTCCAGAAGCAACCCTGAGCTGGTGTGCCCTTTGCTAACCCGCCCTGCGGTGCAGCGAATACAGCACAAGAAGTCGTGAAGGCTTCCTCTGCCTTGCTGTGTGCTGCCATGCTTGTAACCCACTTAACTTCCCCACCTCAGTGGTTATTCTGGGTTTACCAGTGCTGGAAACAGGCAATGGCATATCTGCTGCCCACGCTGAGAACAGTTCTCAGTCAGCAGCAGATGAAGAAAGCTGAGAAAGCTTCGGTTGCTGCAACAAGCAGGGGCTGGGAGACAGCTGTGGGAGCTTAGGGAGAGCCTGAGCGGCGTGACAGAGCAGGCGTCTTCATTTGTGACCAGTGAATGTCTCCTGCACGCTCGGTGTTGCGCATCCTTGGCCCTGCCTGATAGATAATACTCAGGTAGAGTCTTAGGTGTGTTGGTTATGAGTAGGAAATAATTCTTCTGGAGTCTTTTCTGCTTGAGTGACCTCTGAAATGCTGCTCCAGAGAAGCCGTGGTATCTGCCTCTCACACTGGTACAGGAAAAGAGGTGTGGTTTGAACTGCAAGGTGAAATTTAAAACATGGGACTTGTTTTGAAGCAGAATATTTTTTTGGCACAGAGCATCACTTATGGAGAGAACATACAGTCACAACGTATCCTCAGAGCTGAGAGCTTCCTGGCATTCAGCAGAACCTGCCCTCGCGCGTTGACTGACATGCTTCAGGGCACAGCCGAAATAGAAGAGGGTGGAGCGGTGGAGGAAGATGCTTTGAGGGCGGATGACACCATAGCTGTTTGCAGTGGGGTTTCTTCCCTTTTCCTGTGATGAAAATGTTATGAGCTGCTGCCCAGAAGAGGCTGGTGGACTATTTACGCCTGAAAGTCTCAGTCAGGGTGGGCATGAATTCACCTCGTGCACCTAGACTGCAGGACGACCACGTGCTATGTTGGAAGCGCGGATGTGTCTTGGCTGAAAGCAGAGGCTGGGAGAGAAGGGAGTCCCTTTCCCTTGGGGCGCATGGGGCAGTAGTAGGGGGTGAGGCTGGAATGGCCACCGTGGCTGCCTGGAGGGTGGGCTTAGCACGCACGAGATCCTGCCTGCTCCCCTGGCACCACCTTTTCTGTGTTTACAACCTGCTTTGCACCGCCAGGTTTGGGAGAAAGCGCTGAGGCTGCTGAGCATGTCTGGGGGGGAACGACTGCACCGGCACCCACCCTTTGCTGCACTTCAGTGGTGATGAATCCCTTTCCGTCCTTCCTATCGCTGCTCAGATTTGTCAGGAAGAGTCACTTTGCTTACGTTTGTATGGAGAAAAACTGTGGAAGGTCTATCTGGGGAATATGACTCGTTCACATAATTGTACTTTATAAACTAACTCCCATTATATAATCATCGTTTTATTAACACCAGATAATCCCATGGGATGATATTTCTCCATAGTAAAGAGGAAGCCTAATCCCTGAAGTATGACTGTGCTGGAGGGAGAACACTGTTCTCGTTCCGAGGATGGACACTGCTTTTCCTTCCACTGAGGATCAGCTGCCAAATGCTTCACGTGAAACTGCTCTCCTCTCCACTAAAATTTAAATGACGAGATTTTGTTCTTATCTCGGTAAAATCTAAATGTTTGAAAACTGAAAAATATGAGAAAATTTTATTCAGATTAGTTGTACCATATTAGGTCTCAGTCATGTTTATTATTTGAATAGCGCATTAGCTGAGAGTTCTAAACAAAAGGTAATTGCTACCTAATGAGTCCCAATTTTTTCCTCTGTAATGCAGACACAGGGTGCTTTGTAATCTGTTTTTCCCACAAACGCAGCTGTTGGTGCCTGGCAGCAGTTCCATCCAAAATTATTTGGGATTGAAAATGTTGTCTGTACCAACTATTTCTAGCAAAAAGTTTCATTTTATCTAAATGCATTTTTGTATTAGAAATAGTCGTGTAAAAAAACCGTGTCCCATTCTTGTCCCAGCAGTGGGATCCATGGCTGAGAAAGACGGTGTTTTGTTCCCACAGCAGTTTGTACAGCTGCCACGAAGCCCGGTTCCCAGCAGGAGCACCTTCAAGTATTTGTAGCATTACTTAGTGGCACAGTACACAGAATGTGGTGTTCATCCTGTTTCTTTCTGCTTGTGTATATTTATGGCCCCCTCTAATAAAATAAAGCAGTGCGTGTTCAGAGCTCTGAAGAATTCTATCTAGACCATCTGCGTATGGTCATTCCCTGCATGCCAAAGCACACAGCATTTTTCTTAAGCGAAGGCTTTTTAAATACCTGTTTTGAAGCGGGGGAGTGAGGCCCCACCTCTCCTGCACTGTTCTGCAACACGGGGTGGAAGCTTCGGCATCTGCCCACACCCTGAGATGTGCGGCCACGGGGCCGTCCCTGGCACGCATCCCCCCGTGCCCCCCGTGTCCCCCACGCAGCACAGCTGGCCTGCTGCCCTCCTTGTAGGGGGGCCGTGGAACCCCAGCCGGCAAGCAGCTCTCCTTCAGGAAAACAAGCAATTCTTGCCTGCATTGTACTCGATCTGCTACTCAGTTGTTATTGCAGGAACTAGCACTGACGAAACATTAAAGGGCACCTTTGAAAGATCCACCACCCGCTGGAACGATGGTGATTATGATAGGAACAGTAATTAGGTGAGTCAGAGCTGTAAGAGGGACTTCTACCATACGAGCCCTTTGGTCGGGGACTTTGTCATTTTGGGTCTACGCAGCCCCTTGCACGGCTGGCTCACTGCCATCTCAGCTAGTGCTGCTTCGTTGGCAGGACCTTAGCAAAGGGTGCGCGCCGCGGCTCTGCCACTGTAACAGAACCACGACCCCCGTGGAGAGCCTGGCTTTCACCGTGCTCCTGCCGCATGACACGATGCAAAATACTCCAGTGCCGCTCAAAAAACATACACGGGTGTTCGGAACTTGGTGCAGCAAGTTTCAGCGTGGTGTCAGTTGTGCGCACTTACACGCAGGAAGAATGCAGCTGGGGTCTTCACAGAGGCAGGCATGAAACCCGCGTCGTCTCCTGCAAGTCACTTGCGCAGAATCAGGTCACGTCAGCCTCGCTCACTGCGAATGTGGCCACTAAATAGAGGTGAGTGAGCTGCAGCAAGCCGATGGCTTCTCTCTCGGTTTCCAGCTAGCAGGATCTCATCTCCCCAGCACGTGCCACAGACGCTACTCCACCTGCTGAGAGCAGTTTCCGCTGACAGAAAGGCAGGCAGGCAGCGAGGGCTGGGCTCGCAGCACGCCTCTCCTCGCGCACCCGCGCAGCCCCGGTGAGAGCCAAGAACCCCCAGGAGCTGCCCGCTCCCGCGCGGCCCAGGCCTCCGGCTCTGCCCCCACCTCGCCCGTGTCCCACGCAGCAGAAGGCAGCGCGCAGGCCCGCCTGGGCGCAGGGGTGGGCAGCGGCAGGCGGGGGGCTCTGCGTGCCAGGGGCCCGGCTGGACAGCACCGCAATGACAGCGTGTTCTGCATCGCTGTGCTTTTGTATTCTGTTATTTTAAGTACAGTATTATTACACTTGGATTTTATCGCCTAGTAGCAACTTCCATTCAGCCACAGATGATGATAGCCGAAATTATCAGCATCTCCTGACCTCTTAGCAGAATACAAGTCCCACGTTAATGAGAGCGCCTGGTCCCAGCTCAGGCCCCGCGCGGAGCAGGGGGTGCGGGGTGCCGGTGCCGCAGCGGGCACGCGGAGCAGAGGCCGGCAGCTCCTCACCCTGGGCTCCCTCTGTTAAGAACAGCTGACACCTGATGGAGAGATCTGGAAATACCGCGGTGCCTGCTCTGCCGGTGTTTGCCAGGCACGTCCTCGGTTTCCTCGTGTGTTGGCACAGGCAGCATTTGCATGTAAAGGCAATTTATTATTCCAGCTCCCCTGAAGTTTTTATCTGGAGTCAAATACAGCGAACATGAAAATGTTTTGCTCGAGCCTTGGTGCAGGGTGGGTAACAGCCAGCTGTGCGCTCCCGGGCAAACGGGAGCTCGGTTTCTCTTTCCCCTGGAAGGGAAGACGCAAGGTGGGCCCGCGCTGCCTCACCTGCGGCACGAGGGGCCGCGGGGCCGCGCAGAAAGCGGCACGGCAGAGGCCACGTTCACTGGGCGGCGCGCGTGTGCGTGCGCGTGCGTGTGTGTGTGCGTGTGCGCGTGCATGTGTGCGTTTGTGTGTGTGCGTGTGCCTGTATGCTTGTGCGCGCATGTGTGCGTGTGCGTGCGCGTGCGCGCGCGCGTGTATGCGTATGTGTGCGTTTGTGTGTGCGTGTGCTTGTGCGCGTGTGTGCATGTGTGCGCATCTGTGTGCGTGTGCATGCGCGCGTGTGTGCACGTTTGTGTGTGTGCGTGTGCATGTGCGTGCGTGTGTGCGCGCGTGTGTGTGTGTGCGTGGGTGTGCGCGGGTGCGTGGGTGTCCGTGTGTGCGCGCGTGCGTGCGTGTGCGNCAGCAGCCGCGGCCCCGCCCGTGCCGCCGTCGCGCTCGTCCCGGTGCGCGGTACCGGGAGCGCGGCTGGGGACGTGCACTTGCTTTTGTGCTTAAATAGGTTTCAGCTTCTCAGCAACCGTGCTCGGCAACCAGTTACATGTCTCTAGGTCTGAGGCGGGTGCGTGCTGTGTTACTGGGGGCTATAAAATGGGCTTTCGGGTCACCTGCGCTTTGCACCCGGCTTTTCCAGCTGCTTTTGCAGGCACCTGCCTGGGCGGGCTGTCCGTGTAGGTCCCGGCGGCTGCGAGGCAGGGACGGGCAGTGTCTGCTGCAGGTCTGGCAGGGAGGGCCGGACAAGACCTGCAAGGTCAGCGAGGCCCTTCTCGGGCTCCCACTGGTAAAGCAGCTTTGTTCCCAGTGGCACACGATCCTGACCCGCTTAGGTGACCCCTGTGCATGGGTTTCCAGCTTTTCCTGCTGGGGCCATTGCAAAGGCTAACAGGCCAGGCTGAGGTGGTGGTTTGCACCGGGATCGGCACCTGCTTTGCTAAAGGAGCTCAGTTTCCAGACACAGGTTTCTTGATTGCATCAGGCAGAAGCAAAGTTTTATTAGAGAAGTTTTTTCACCAGCAGGTACATTAGTGATCCTGACTAACTCAAGTAACTCTAGAGATTACAGCATTACAGAACAGAAGTAGCTGAACAGAGAAAAAGGCGGCCCCCAACAGGCCCCTTTAGATACACGGCAAAGCATCGCTGAATTACTTCTACTTCCTCTGCGTAGAGGCATGCAGTGAACATCGAGTGTTCTTGTTTTGTCTGAGGGTTTCTCTGCGTGTCATCTTCTAGTCCGTTTATCCTCAATCACAAATTCTTCTGCAGGTCACTGGAGAAAAAAGGGGAAGCATTATTTTGATTCGGACAGAGACAAAATCTTTCAAATAACAACAAATACCAGTCTATGTAATGCCCTTACTTCAGGAATAGGCTCTGTTAAACAAGAACAGGTGGCAGATGACCCAGGAAACTCCAGAAATTCTCTAAATAATTGTGTTTTATTGGGAATTTGCAGTTGTAAAGTTATTGATTTGCTCTTCTTTGCACTCCTCCCAGACCCCTTGGCTAAGCCCTCACTGGCTGTCTTCTTCTTTTCTTCCAGATCTTTTCTTTATGTCTCATTTCCCCAGCTTTCTCCTCCTAGTCCTACTGCTCCCTCTTGTCTCTCATTTGCTTTCTGCTGCTCCGTATTCAATCAGAGCTCTGTCTAAACATACTTCTTAGTGACAGCGCCTGGTTTGCGCTGTAGTTAGATCCGTCATAATAGACCATAGTAACTCTCTGAGAATGTATTAATAATGTCTTAGGAGAGTGTGTTGTCTCCTGGCCTTCTTACAAAAGAACAAAGTGAAAAAAAAAAATGCGTTCCTTCTGTGGAAACCTGGCTCTTACCCTGTATGTCTCCAGTCTTGCAGGGCGGGACTTGGGGCTGGCAGTGGGAAGATGAAGTTGTAGTATAGGTGTGGCTTGTCCTAATGACTCCTCCTCCTACACCGGTTCCTACTCCGATTCCTCCTCCATGACTAGTGGGATAAATTTGGTGAAAGAAATAGGCAATTTTAGAACTTTGCATGACATTACTGAGGGTACACAGTGTCAAACTATGTCTCTTATAGGGGTTAGAAATGTCTTTGAGTATTTTACACAGTGTTCTTTTTTCATTCTGCTTTGCCTTCGTGCCTGTTTTGGCATGGAAATGGCAGAGCGTTGCAGTTAATTTTCTTCTTTTGACAGTTTTCACCCATCCTACTACAGAAAAGGGATTATGACAAATGCTGACATAATACTAGTAGTTACAGTGCTGGAAGATTTGGTTTCTCTGCTTTGCAGATCCCAAGGAGTGACGTTTAGTTCAGAGTTCAGCATTCGTCATAGTAAAGCTGCTCAAGAGACAACTTTTTCATCCCAGTGAAAGCATTAAGATGGACCAAATATTATGTCAGATTCCAAATCCATAATACAGATCCTTGATATTTTCCTTTATTCTCTAACAGATTCAGAGATCTACATACATAAGGTCCTGCTGTCCTCCTTCCAACAAGCAGCGGTAGGTCTGAATCTCCTGCTCCAAACGGCACTTGACGTCCAATAAGGTCTTGTATTCCTGGTTCTGACACTCTATTTCCGCTCTTATTTCAGCCAGTTGCTGCTCCACGCATGTGATCTGGTTCTGTAGCTCACCGAGGAGTGTGTTGTACTGGCACTCAGTCTCAGCCAGAGAGGATTCCAGATTATTCCTCTGACCAAACAAAGAAACAACATTCATTTAAGTGTCACCATGGAGTTTATTATTTCCAATGCAAAAATGAAAGAGCTATTCACCAGCATCTAAGTCACAGCTGTAAGTGAGCACACCACTCACCTGGCTGAGCTGAGCCTGGAGATCGATTTCCAGGGCTTGCAATTGGCGTCTCAGTTCGGTGACCTGGTTGTTGCACGTCTCTACCTCCTGACCGCTTGTAATAACCTCCCGATTCACCTCCTCAATCTGAAAACCACCAAGCCAGAATAAAGACCATCAGAGTATATCTGTGTAAATTGAACTTCTTTTGTAGAAACAGAATATAGTGAGTAGCTAGCAAAAACAAAAGTGAGCACGGTGAGTTCTCTGTGCACTGGGCGTTAACCGCCGTCTTCAGCTGTTTGCTGTTTTATAAGTCACATTAACCTCTTGGCTAAGTCTCTTTAATCCAAATGTGGGATATTTCAGTTCCAGGAACACACCACAAGGCCTTGCGGCAAATGCTGCTGTTCCAGATGGGACATAGCAAACTGGTCAGACAGGCCTGAGTCTCCTGTGGAACACAGGGTATAAGTGAGTGCTGATCTCAGGCTTCATAGTAAAGGAGCAACTGCTTATTGTCTCCATTTCTGTTTTCTGAAATGCTCCTGTGCCCTGAAATGTGCTCGTCAGTTTGTTTGGTGGCAGGTGTGTGTCTCTTACCTTGCACTCATACCAATCCTCAACTTCCTTGCGGTTGCGCGCTATCAGTGTTTCATACTGGCATCTCAAATCCTCCAAGATTTGCCTGAGATCTGGTCCAGGGCAGGCATTGACCTCCACACTCACATCTCCAGTTGACTGTTTTCTCAGACAGTTCATTTCCTGGAAATATAACCCAGATTAGACGCATATTGGCTTTTAAAAGACAGCATAGAAGAGCAGAGCTTGGTGGCTGAGAACGGCGCTCCCTGCAAGGGGAGCCTCCCAGCCGTGGCTGTGAACCACTGAAAGATGGTGCAAGTGTTTTCCCCAACAAATCTGTTGGGTAATTTCTTTTCTCACCCACTGCAGTCAGCAGCAACTTGCACCCCCTCTGGCTCTCCCAGTGCCAGCGTAGCCCAGAGAGGAGCAGCCGCCTCTCTGCCCGAGCTCCTGCACCACCCACCGGGCAGGCAGGTCTGAAATCCAGAACTGTTTGATGGGAAAGCTGCGGTATGGTAGTGGTTAGGCTTTACTTCTACATTTACAGAACATTCTTGTAGGCAAAAAGTTTTATGCCAGGGCTATGGTGCTCCTAGGAGAAGAGCAGGAGCCTACCTCCTCGTGGTTCTTCTTCAGGCAGCAGAGCTCCTCCCGCAGCGACTCCAGCTGTGCCTCCAGGTCAGACCTGCAGAGAGTCAGCTGATCCAGGACTTGGCGTAAACCATTAATGTCAGCCTCCACACTCTGGCGAAGGGCCAGCTCCGTCTCGTACCTGGTTTGTGCAAGAAAGCAGAAAATCAGAACTGTAACGTCTCACATGCGCTCAGCTTATGCAAAGATTTTCTTTTCCCATCTACCTGCTCTATGCTTTGTTTTGCTGTCTAAGCTGAATGCACTGTGCTTTAGATTTCTGCACTGCATTTGATGTCTGTTATGGGCAAGCTATTCTTCTCCATCTGTCTTTCTCCCCGTTCTGATAACTCTGTGTTTGATATTACTCACCCAGTTGTATTTCTGCTTTACTGATCCCAATCTGCACTGGTCTGATGGAAATGCACCAGCTATACCACTGAGGGCCACTCCCTGCAATGTCAGTCCCTGGCCCTAACCAACAAACACTGTTGCCAAATGTTTTACCCGAAAATACTAATTAAGGGATGTCTGATGACCAAGAGCAAAATGCCTTTCATCACTCCATCCTGTCCTAATGCAGTGTTGCAGTGAGACTTGTCCAAGTCTCTACAAGTAGTGCACTGGGACTCCCCAAGTAAGATGCGAAGGAGAAGGGAGGAGGCAATGGGGTTCATCTACACGGAGGGGCACTCACTTCACACGGAAGTCATCAGCAGCCATCCTGCTGTTGTCGATGTCCAGAATGATCTTATTGTTATCAATGGTTGCGCAGACAATCTGGAAAAGAGCAGAGCGTGAGAGATGGCTCACTCCTCTCTGCTGCTGTACTCTACAGGTGTATCTAGGCTACAGTTAAGTATTAACTCTTTGCAGTTTCCTTTCTCCATCACCCTTCTACTTAAATAGCTTTGTTCCTTGAGCAGAGCAATTGCAGGAGGTTGCTTTGCCTCCTTGACTAGCAGGCAGTAAAGAAAAGAGGTCGACTAAGTAGAGGCTGGGAGTTAAAGAGCTATGAGACGGGAATTCCCAGTTCCAAGGTCTGAAAGGAAAGTTCCAAAGATGCTTCACAAGAAGGCGAATATGAAGAACCTTCCTTAAGACATTAAAGCTCAGCTGACATTTAGGCTGGCTTGTTCTTGGCTTCAAGCTCAAGGATTTTCAGGGAAGAGAGTTGGAAGGTACCTTTAAGCCTAAAGATCATCTATAACTTTCACTGTGGACGTACTAGTGTTAGGCTCTTTGTGCCACTGCTGCAATCAGCAGACAATTTCAAATACTGAACTTTTCTCACCTAGCGTTTATAGTGCTTCATTTGATACAGCATTCGGTATTTTCCTCTTGCTCTACAGTTCTCTTTGCTTTGTTTTTCCTACTGGGCTGACACCACTACATTTCCTCACAGCACGATTGGTAATATTATAACTGTACAGTCAAAAAACAGTGTAACAAAGCATCGTTTTTCCTTTTTAAGAGTATTATCTCACCTATATCATCTTGCAGTATGCATCTTTTATATGCAGCCACACTCAACAATGTCATAGAGGAAATTGCTGCAATTTATGTTTGCAAAGACATTTTGCAGGAGTAAAATTACCTCGAACAATTGCAGTGAGTTCTAAATGCAAACTGAGAAATAAACCTTAAAAACGTGAGGAACAACTGAAAAATGGGATTACCTGATTCTGAAGATCTTCAATTTCTTTGTAATAGCAGCTGTAGTCCCGGGGCTCGCAGGAGAGGCCCTGTGTAGCATACCACTCTCTGATTCTGCATTCCAGTTCAGCATTTTCCTTCTCCAAGCACTTCACCTTGTCCAGGTAGGAAGCCAGGCGATCATTGAGATTTTGCATGGTCACCTTCTCATCACACGATGAAAGCAAACAGTCGCCACCAAGACCACCGACAACCACACCGCCTCCGAGGCCAAAACCAAGGCCGTTGCCATAGCAGTTGCCACCTCCATAGCTCCCACCAGCCAAGCTACCAACACTCAGTCCCCCTCCATAATTCACTCCACCGCAGTAACTCCTTCCAGAAAAACCTCTGCCACTGCCTATCCCGTAGGAAGAGATCCGTGCTCCACCACCACCACCAATGATACAGCTGCCACCACTGCTCCTGCCTTTGCTAGACACAGTAATAGTCTCCTTAATGTTGCAACTCATGGCGACAGCAGTTGGAAATGCAAGCAGAAGCCCAAAGCAAGATGCACAGCTTGATATTGAATCAGACTGCGAGTTGTCTGCTGCCACGAAACTCTATTTATACCTTCCACAGTGGGTGTCACCACTGGTTCTTCTTCCCATAAGGCTGGCTACTCTAGCCATTGGTGCCAAGAATAATTTCTCAAAGGGAAGTTTCCTTTCAAGATTCCCGGTAGACAAGGAAGATACTTTACATGTCTCTTGCTTATTTCAAAAATACATTAGCAATAATGTTTTATGAATCATCAGCTTTTTGTTTATGATGCAAACTTTACAACATTAAGCCAGGAAAAACACTGTCCTAAATTATATACCAGGAAGAAATCATTAAAGGTTATTGCATCAAAGAGCTCTTTATCTCTCGTTAATTTATTTTCATTTTGAGTTGAATAAGCATTTTTCATACAAGGTGCTGATGTTTGAATATGTAAGATGAAAAAGAAAAAATACATACGAAGTTTGACTCTCGAATGATGTATGAGGAATGATGTAAGAACTTTGTGGAAAGATCAGAGACAGAGAGATTAACCTTTAAGTCTCTCCACTGGCAGAATAACAATTCCAGAAAACTCAGCTATGAGACATGACGCTGTGGAGTGATCTCTTAATAGACATGGACGAAAGATTCTTCGTATGTGATATGTGGCTCTCCAGTAATTTTCAAAGGGTTTGCTTCTTTATATGGAGAGCATAAAATACCGTAATAGGACTTTAAACATTGTCCTGACGTTCAGTGAAAGATGTTTCTGTAGTTTTCATCATTATGGATAGCGATCGTTGCTGGGGAGGGGTGGGTTTTTTGAAACAGTGAATGGGACTGGAAACATCCCATGGGCAATTTCTCTGTCAGTATGTGCTGCATGCTAAGAAGAGGTTTGAGACCACTGTCCTAGGAAATATAAAGGCAGAACTGCTGGTAAAGCTGGCGGAGCAATTGTTGCCCAGTGAAGTTCTAGACTGCCTTGGAAAAGATGGATCAAGTACAAATTACAGGTTCTTCTCTATCCCTAATGTCACCAAATCTTAGCTAGGCAGAGAAAGTAAAAAGCAAAAACCCTTTCACTCTTCTGACATCGAAATTCAGGCTAAGCTCATTTTCATGAGATGTTAGGCAAAGACACAAGAGCAATGGCCTTCTCTGTAGGGAGGACCTGTTTCTAGCGGCCGTTGAGCAAGAGACAGGCGTTCCACGGCTTCCTGAAACTAACCGTTCCCTGTAAGAAATTCTCCAAGCCTGCTTCACCAGAGGACAAGTGAGATGAAACTCCTGCTCACAGCCTCACTCTGTGTAAGGACTGGGGATTGGGATAGATGTTATTATGGCAAGTAAATAATCGCGTTTACTGAAGGACTGAAGCGTCCCAGTATTCATGGATTTACCCATCATTCTATTGCTCTTATTCTCCTTATTTCTGTGTAGAGATGCCTCCTCTTGTCTCTGCATCCTTGGATATTATTTATTCAGGGCAGTAAAAGCCAGCAGCATTCCTGTGATATCTTCAGCAGGCTGGAGACAGAAGTGTGGAGACACTTGCTCAAAGTGATTTACTCAGAGACAAAGAGTACGCCTCTGGCAGAGTCTACAGATGAACCTAGGTCTCTTGGATCAGTCTGCAGTGCGTGACTGTCAGCCTGCCCTTCCTTCCAAGTTGTGCTCCACTCGGTGCCTAAATACAAAGGAGCAAAGCTAAGAATAGGTAAAAACTTTAATAAAAAGTTATTGTGCGTAGAAAGGAATATCTGGATTTCATTACTAGGACTGGAGAGCATAATTGGAGTCAGGGTGTGGTGGTAAGAATGAACCGAAACTGATGTAATGTTGCATTGCTTGAAGCTTTGCCTGTCCTGCGTATGATTCTTCAGGAGTTTCCCAATAGCTGTCTGCAGCAAGCATCTTTCCTGACTGAGCACACATTCCTTCCTCTCCTTCACAGTTATCATTTTAGCACATCGGAATAATGCAGGCAGAAGCATGGGACTTGCTCCTTCGCGAGGGTGGAGGACGTCTACATGCCCATTGTGGTAATCGCTGCAGAGAGGATGGCCCCTGCTCTTCGAAAACATCGGTCCCCTGTGGGCCTGCAGCCCTTCCCGTCGGACCCTCCTCTTTCTGCTACGCGCCTTCAGCGGGAGCCTCTGCCTGGCATCCTTGCGTGGCGCACGCTTGCCCTCTTTCTTGATGTTTTTCCTCCTTTTTGTCTTCAGGAAATGGGTGCACTAGTTAAGCTAAATAAAATTAAATAATAGTTCTGAAGATCTGAAAAAAATAAATAAACTAAGCTTTCCCTCCTATTTTCATTCGGTTGTGTGCACTCACAAGCACCTGGGTCTAGTCTGACTAGCACAAAGAGGTATGGAAATCTCATGGAAATGTAATTTCCAGCCCAAGGTTTGCAGCTCCATAATTTGCAGCTCCCTAATATATGGGTTGTTCCCAGAGTGTTTTCTGCTGGGGAAATGTTTATCCCAAGCTGCCTTCTCATGAGCTGCTTTCCAGACGCATCCCAGCTTGTAGGTCCGGTGTCTTAGGAGCTGAGTCTGTACATCCCTGAGGGCTTTCCAGAGGCATATTCGTAACCTCTGGATCATTAGAGTCCTGCTGGCCTTGTCATTAGGTCTCTTTCACCTCTCAGGAATTTAGGACAGCTCCTTTGTGAAAGTGCGTGATTGTTCCTGCCAGACCCTGTGAGAAGGGTGGGAAGGCCTTGGATGTGAATACGGGGAATCAGATGGAGCAGCTAGATGTCAGCAGCAGTTCACGAGAGAAGGAAGCTAGCCCAGCCTGGTGGGAGTCAGCGGGGACTCCCGGAGGAAAGCAGCAAGCTCTTCTATACTGGGGGTAGCCTGGAGTTTCCAGGAGACTGAAAACTGGAACTGTGTCAGTACGATATCTTCATATTTTTAGAAGACAACTGGGAGAATGGGAAAGATCAAGACCAGAAAGGGCAGCAGGGGGTTGTCTTACTGTCTTTCTTTGCACTGAACAAGGCAGGAGAATACAATGGGAAAGGAACATGGACAGATTTGCTTTCTGACTTCTTCTCAGCCAAAGCTCTGAGAGCAACTGGGACATACACAGAAGAGTCCAACCAATGGAAATTTTCCATGATAACCGTGACAGGTGTTTCTTTCAATCTCTTGTGAAGCACATGCCGTACATGTCTACCAAGAGATTCCTGCATCAAGTCCGAGACTTTCCCTAGGGCTGGAACTTGTCTTTAAAGAAGACTTGATTTACAGTCTTGGTTTAAAAACATCTACTGATGGCCACTGTTCTGTGTCTTTATTGCAGTTGTTCCAAAGCTACATTTTCTTGTTTTGCTCTAGCCCCTGGATACTAGTGGCTTTATTGTCTCATAGATAAAATAAAAAAATACCTCTGACAAGTCTTCTCTCCATGCACTTTTACAGCGGGAGAAGGGCACCCTTCACGTCCCTGACACACTGATGGTGGAGTTTCTTCAGGCACTTGCTACCTACGAGCCTTTGAGATGCTACTGGCCCGGAAGGTTCCAGGCTGTGTTAAGTCTATTTCTGTAGCAACAGAGAAATCAGTTTCTGTATAAAAAAGCTGAGGCTAGAAATGTGTGCCACGCTATACTGTACGTATGGTCCCGAAGTGGCCCATACATACCCTTTATACCCTTTCTCCTTCTCCCCATGAGGCTGACTGCTTCGTAATGTCCAGCTTGTGATGGCAAAGGAGTAACCAGGTGGGGGGGTTGCTTTGCCAAGTCACCTCACAAGTGAACGTGAGTCTTTCTGTAACAGCCACGTCGCAGTGCCCCAGAAGTAACAGCAGCCATATCCAGTGCTTTCGCTGTAAGCCCGCGGGGTGGAGTGAACGCATGAAACCAATCACTGCTTGGTTTTCTGGTCCAACAAACAATTTAATCCTCAAAACACCCTCCATCTCATAATGGCTTTTAACTGAAAATTCTCCAAACGCAGAATGACTCCTTAAGCTCGCCACGGGTGGTTCCCATGACTGCACCCACCAAAAGTGCTGCAGGGCCCGGAGCTACCGCACTGTGGCCCTCGCTTTTGTGTGCAGGTCAGCGTCAGGATGCGTGCACGCTGCAGTGCCCGTCCACGCTGACTCAGCATCGGCTGCACGGGGGCCAAAGGAGGGGGTGATCTTTGCCTTGTTTGTGAGGTTTAAGAGATACTGGCTGTGTATTGAAAGATTCCAGCTGGCTTTTTTCTCCATCGTATTTTCTGTTGAGCTGCACGTTTTCAGCTCCCGTCCTGCCCCCTCCAGTTCTGCAACGATGGTATGATAAATGTAAAGATGATCTTTCAGCAGTTTCTGATGTTAGGTTGAAACTTCTTGAAATAGAAGGACAACCAGTCAATGACTCAGTCGCTAAGTGAGAATAGATAGGAAACAAACCTCTTGCCACCACTCCTTTTCTCAGTGGGAAGATTGCTATAAAATGAAAGGGATGGGTCTGAGCATAAGCCATCTCAGCAGAAATTGAATCAGCTGTGGAGACCAAGGTCTCCACTTCAACCTCATTCCAGTCCCCAGGCTGGATGATGAAGTGTGAGCGCGCACAGCCCAGACGTGTCACACAGCCCTAGACAGGGGCTGAGGCACTCTCTCTAGCTGTTCCATCGCTGACTTTCAGCCAGGCTAAGTTCTCTTTATTTTCCTGTGTATTTTTCTATGATTGCGTTTTAGCAAAGCATTCTGTGTGAAGCACACAGGCACCTGCCTGGGCGGGCTGTCCGTGTAGGTCCCGGCGGCTGCGAGGCAGGGACGGGCAGTGTCTGCTGCAGGTCTGGCAGGGAGGGACGGACAAGACCTGCAAGGTCAGCGAGGCCCTTCTCGGGCTCCCACTGGTAAAGCAGCTTTGTTCCCAGTGGCACACGGTCCTGACCCGCTTAGGTGACCCCTGTGCATGGGTTTCCAGCTTTTCCTGCTGGGGCCATTGCAGAGGCTAACAGGCCAGGCTGAGGTGGTGGTTTGCACCGGGATCGGCACCTGCTTTGCTAAAGGAACTCAGTTTCCAGACACAGGTTTCTTGATTGCATCAGGCAGAAGCAAAGTTTTATTAGAGAAGTTTTTTCACCAGCAGGTACATTAGTGATCATAGTACTGGTTAACTCCAGCAGTAGGCACGGTGGTTGGGCACGCGCAGCAATACAGACTGGAAAAAGCACATAGCGAAGTAAAGCAGAACGTGGCCCAATGCTCTGCTTATCCCTCTGACACATTGCTTAGCATTGCAGAGTAATACAAAAGAGCACATTCCTTGCTCTTTGCAGAGGCATACGGTAAATATTCCCTCTCTTTATCCATGGCTCTGCTTCAGGGATCTCTTGTTGGATATTCTCATTTCTCTGCTTAATCACAAATCCTTCTGCAAGGCACTGGAGAGATCAAAAGAAAACATTACTTTGTTTAGAGCAAAAAGCGATTCTTTCCCGCACTGTCGGTCCGTACACACGATCATCTCACAAGCCAGCTCAGCTGGAATTTCAGATGAATACTGGCCCTTCCTGGAAAGGCCTGACTGCTGCCTGCCAGTCAGGCAGATGGGACCTGTAGCTGGCTCGAGCACGCTCTGCCCTCCTGCATAGAGATGCCAAAGGTGGGAGCCGCAGACACTGCACCCGCAGCCATCTGGATGAGGGAGCAGCATCAGGGTCCGTACCAGCACAGTGCCCCTGCTCACACTCGTTCTGCTGGACCAGCTGTCACCACATTCATTTATTTCTCTTTCAGTTTGGCTGGAAGTTTCCCCCTGAAATAGTACTCGTAGTTTTCTACCAAAATTCCTGTCATTCCAGCTTCTTTTTCAGTTTTCAGGGCACTCCTTTCTCCTGCTCTTTCCTTTGCCCTAGATTTCATGCCAGTCCTTTCTCCATGTTCTCTGCCTGTCTGTGGCTTGCCTGCCCACTGGCTCTGTCCTTCTCCTCTCTATCCCTCTTCTTCCTCTTAGCTTTTTGCAGTTCTCATGCTTCCTAGCAGAGTCGCAGCTACTGCCCGCTGTAGCCACTCCTCCGTGCTTCCCAGTAGCCTCACAATAAAACTTTCAGATAGCGCCTGTGAACTGCATTGGAAAGGTCTTTGTTGCTGCCTGCCCGTGTTGCACTAGAAAAGAGAGGACTGTGGAAATCTTGTAGAGTGTTGCAGTTCTTACCTTGTATCTCCGCAGCTGCGCAGGATGGCAACTGGGATGACGAAGTGTAAGTGTGGCTTGTTCTAATGATACCTCCTCCTCCTATTCCACCTGTTCTTGCAACTCCTCCTCCTAGACCCGAAGACTGACCAATTCCTCCTTGCTGACTGAGGGGACAGGAAAGTGACATTTTACTGAAGGAATTGACAGATAAATTAGAAGTACGGTTTGTTCATTGACCCTTCTGCTCTTGATCTGTTTTCCTCTTTGGCGTAAAATTGGCAGAATGCTGCGGTGAGCTCTCTTCTCGTGGCAGTGCCTGGCACAGGGCAGGGAAGCAGATTGTCACCACTGACCTCCAGTCAGCCCGAATAGGTCAGTAAGGGCGAAGGAGCTGTGCAGTGCCTCCACCTATAGCTCACTTTGCTGTTACTTTAAAATACCCAGAACATAGGTACTTTATATCTTTTGACGTGTCTTAACTGTACTTACATAAGGTCCTGCTGTCCGCCCTCCAGCAGGCAGCGGTATGTATGGATCTCCTGCTCCAGACGGCATTTGACGTCCAGCAGGATCTTGTACTCTTGGTTCTGGCACTCCATCTCCGCACGCAGGTCAGCCAGCTGCTGCTCCACGCACGTGATCTGGCTCTGGAGCTCAGCAAGGTGGTTGTTGTAGCGACACTCTGTCTCGGCCAGAGATGCTTCCAGGTTGTCCCTCTGAGGAGCGGCATGTGGCACCGCAGAAATACAGGCATGAGAAACACTGTGTTTAACTACAGATTCTTATGCCAAAGCAGAGCTGTGCAGCCGCTGAGCTTTGCAGCCGCACACCACCCACCTGGCTGAGCTGAGCCTGGAGATCGATTTCCAGGGCTTGCAATTGGCGTCTCAGTTCGGTGACCTGGTTGTTGCACGTCTCTACCTCCTGACCGCTTGTAATAACCTCCCGATTCACCTCCTCAATCTGAAAACCACCAAGCCAATGTAAAGATCTTAAGGGAATGTTCTGATGTAGGTCAGACTAAGGATTAAGGAAAGAGCAGAGAAGGTAGCAAAAAACATGAAATGAGAAGAGTTTGGGTGAACTCGCTCGGCCTAATGAAGTAAACCCTGTGTGTAATTCCTCTTCCTCTTCTAATAGTGCTGCTGTCCAGTCCTTCCCACTCCTCATCTGCTTCGTAAAGAGCTCCTGTGTCAAGTCTTACCAACATGCAGCAGAGTGGCAGTGTCCCCTGTGGTACTTGGTCAGCTGAAACCAGCGCTGAGTACTGTTACAGTCTGTTGTGTGGTTTTAAGATTAATCAGTGTGGAACCATTGCCTGGAATAGTCAAAGCTGAGTAAATTTGCTCACCTTGCACTCATACCAGTCCTCAACTTCTTTGCGATTACGTTCAATCAGTGTTTCATACTGGCACCTCATCTCCTCCAGGATCTTTCTGAGGTCTGGGCCAGGGCAGGCATTGACCTCCACGCTCACATCTCCAGTCGATTGCTTCCTCAGACAGTTCATTTCCTGGAGAAAATCATATCAGTTTTTTAAAACCAAGGAAAACAAATGAGAGAATTAGTTCCCCTGCGGGGAAGAGCATAGCCCCTGGCAGAGACCCTCTCTGGTGGGCTTTCACAGCTCCTCGTTCGCACGTTCCATCTCCATCCACCACTTGTGGCAGAGGAGGCGAAGCCCCTCCACAGCCAGCAGCCCAGGGGTGAGGACCAAGGAGAGGGAGGGCACGGATCCTGAATGAGTTAACGGCATGAAAGGGGCAGGAGCCTACCTCCTCGTGGTTCTTCTTCAGGCAGCAGAGCTCCTCCCGCAGCGACTCCAGCTGTGCCTCCAGGTCAGACCTGCAGAGAGTCAGCTGATCCAGGACTTGGCGTAAACCATTAATGTCAGCCTCCACACTCTGGCGAAGGGCCAGCTCCGTCTCGTACCTGAGGGTGAGAAAGAAAGTAAGGTAGAGCAGTCAGTGTCTGACCCCCCGATCTGCTCTTTTTTTCGTTTGACCATCTATCTTTCTTACAGTATTTTCCTAACTAGCCTCCCAGGATGCTAAGGCGAGCAATCTGAGGCTTGCTTTTTCAAAGCCTGCCCTCAATCCACTTCTCTAGAGCTTTTTCACCAGGGCGGAGGTGTCACTCACCACGTTTCCGTGCTCCAACAAGAAAAAAAAAAAAGAAAACCTTCCCTTTTGGAAGGCACCATGTGCCAGAATGCCAGCTCGGGTGAACCCGCGCTGCTCCCTGTCCACCAAACCCTTCAGCTGGTTGCTTTCTGAAAAACTCTAATCTCCACACAAAACCATTTTGTTGCTCCAAACTGGAAGTGCCACTAATTAAGGCAGCTCTAGAGGCAGTGGATGAAAGAGCTTTCCTACATAGCCTCCAGCCTGTCCCGACCAGAGGGTCATGGGAGACCTGACCAAGAGCTCCTTGCCACGAGACTCTGCAAGCGGGAGCACAGTGCCAGAGGAAAGGGATGGCTGCACACCGTGGGTACTCACTTCACTCGGAAGTCATCGGCTGTCATCCTGCTGTTATCGATGTTCAAAATGATCTTGTTGTTGTCTATGGTTGCACAGACGATCTGGAAAAGAATTGGATTTGGTATTCACTCCTGAAGTCTCTTCCCTGTATCCTCAGGCTCAAGTGTACCCATTGACCGGTGTTACCAGACCAAACCCCAAACTCCCTCTTTTTTTTTTTTTTATTGGCTAGCAAGCATGGGAGAGCTGAGCATGGCAGTCACAGGGCTGAGCGTTCGGTGAAGTGCTGTGGAGGCACTAAAATGCCTCCACAGAGTTCAGATGCAGACAGTTAGGGAAGTATAATTAGCGCTGTCCAGCGCCTGCCATGATCCACCCAACCTTTTAAGTCTAAATCTTACTTTCATGGATAAGAGATATAACAGCTTTGTTCCAAGACTTAATTATAAGTCTGTCTCATTCTGTCTGTTTGTTTCCTGGATTCTTTTCACTTTATTCTTCTTTGTGTGTTGACATTCTAGAATTTTTGCCAAACACACTTTGTAAAAAAAATGTTTTTAATTTTAAATTGCATACTCAAAATGCATTCTGGCAATGCTCTCCTTGTTCTGACTTTTAATTAGATGTCCAATACTTCCCAGTTCTGTATGAAAGAGTAGACTTGCAAAAAAAAGGAAATAGTGTTTAACTGGAATTCTGTAAGACTGGTGACAGAATAATATAAACTCATGTGACTCTTTATTTATTTCTTGCTTAGTTGTTTTCTTGGCATGCATCTCTTTAAACATCTTGGCACAGATCTAATTCAGAAAGACTACCGAGCCAATCAAGTCGTATTCCGTGAGCTAACACTTTCCCTTTCAAATACGTTTGATGAATAAAAGCAATGGAAACAGTCCAAACACTCAAGATTTTTATGTTTGAGCTCTAGGGCTTTCTACAGGCAGTTGTCTTAATGTCTGTTTACAAAAAGCATTTTACAATAATGAAATGTTACTCTTGATAACTGCATTAAGTTGTGAATCAACAGTGTGGGAGAAGTTTGCAAGGGAGAAAGCAGCTGAGAAATGATGTTACCTGATTTTGAAGGTCTTCTATTTCTTTGTAATAGCAGCTGTAGTCCCGTGGCTCACAAAAAGGGCCCTGCTTGGCATACCACTCCCTGATTCTGCACTCCAGGTCAGCATTTTCTTGTTCCAGGCACCTCACCTTGTCCAGGTAAGAAGCCAGGCGGTCGTTAAGGTTCTGCATGGTGACCTTTTCATCACCAGAAAGAAGAATGCCATCACCAGCAAAACCACCTCCAACTACCCCTCCACCAAGACCAATACCAAGGCCACCTCCAATGCCACCGCCAAAGCGAGCACTGCCACCGCTGAATCCAATGCCCGAACATCCTCCAAGGACAGCGGCTCCTAAGCCACCTCCATAGTTTCCACCAACCAAACTGCCAGTGCTCAGTCCTCCTGCGTAATTCACACCACCACAGTAGCTTCTACCAGAAAACCCTCGGCTACCACCTATCCCACAAGTCGTGTATCTTCCAGAAGAGACTGAGGAGATCCGTGCTCCTCCACCACCACCACCACCACCAATAACACAGCTGCCACCGCTGGTCCTGCCCCTGAGAGAGCCAGTTGTCTGCTTAATGCTACAACTCATTTTGAGGACAGCTGCAGATCTAACCCAAAGCCCAAAGCAAGATGCACAGCTTGATATTGAATCAGACTGCAGGTTGTTTGTTGCCGCAGATCTCTATTTATACCTTCCAAAGGGGGTGCCACCTATAGGGTGTTTCTTCTTCCCACGGGGCTGGCTAGTCTTGCTGTTTATGCCAGGAATAAATAGCCCATAGGCAGTTTCCCTCTAGAAATCCCAGTTCACAAGGAAGATACTTTACATGTCAGCAGCTTATTCCAAAAAGTAAAATAATGTTTTATGAGTCATCAGCTTTTTGTATGATGCAAACTTTACAAGAAGTCAAGAAAAAAAGTTGCCCTAGATTATGTACAAAGAAGAAACATCGGTATTTGTAACATCAAAGTCCCTTTTATCTTTTATTAATTTGTATTTATTTTATTCTTAGTCCAATAAACATTTTTGTATCACATGCTATGGTACAGTGTGTGGAATAAAAATGGGAAGTTAATATAAATTCGCACTTCTGAAAAGCGTGGATAATAGTGACTGTAGCAGTGAAAAGGCCAGGGATATCATGGTGCAGATGTCTGTCCCCTGGCGCAATTAAAGACAGTAGGTCTAATATATGCTTTACTGTGAGATTTCTTAAGTCACTCAGGTAATGTCCCTGGGGGTTTAGTTTCCCATTTGTAGCTTATATTTCTCTGGTCATGCAAGCACAAAAAGCCAACTTGCTCGTAGTTTTTGAAGAGCAAGGCAGCTAAATGTTGGAAGTTCCTGTTTATCCCTGTGTCTAAATGTCACACAGACTCATGGAATGAAGTGCCTCTCTGAAGTGATTTTTCAGTTAAAGTAATTGTTCTCCATGCTGCCTAAATTTGTGGTGATCGTAGATAAAGCAAGAGATGACTGGAAAGGCAGTATCCATGGGCGATTTATCTGGTTCCCTGGCTGGACTGTGATGAGACCCAGCAGGTCATTGCCATTGCTAATAACCAAGATTTTATCGAGCACAAAATAAAAAGGAGAAAAGCTTTCCACATTTATTAACTGATTTTGTCAGAGTAGTACCAGCTAATAGTACAGCCTGGCTACTGCTTGTGGGAGAGCAATCTCCAAAGCCAGCCAAGCGATAGCCAGAGGAGCGTTCGGAGAACTGGCTCAGCCAGTGCAAGTCTCTTTCTCCAGCAGACTGCCGTGATGAGAGGATATTCTGCTCTCCAGGGGACAGAGGCTTCTGTTCCCTACAGGGCGGAATTTCCAGTCCACTCTTACCCACAAGCAGCCTTTGACTCAAGGGTGTCCATATGCACAGCTACAGGAGCGGTTGTGATAAATCCTCTTGGAGGTGAGTGTGACACCTGACAGGCAGCCCCGAGAGCAGCCGTCACCTGCGGGGAGACGGGCAGAGAAAACCTGGGTGATGCGCTCTGCCTCCGCTCGTGTACCGGTGGGAGGGCATGCTGTGTGTGCAGTTAGGTGGCTTCTGTCACCGTGGTAGGAGAGTGTCCCCAAGCATCCATGGATGTGATCGTCTTCTCGTGAGCACGTTAGTACTCTCTACTCTCCAGTGAGCTAATTTATTTCTTTATTTAGATCAAAAATGATAAAAAGATGCCTACCCAAGGCTGGCAGCATCCTAGAATATGCATTATTCATATGGTACAGTGAAATAACTTGCTCAAGGACAGAGCTGGAGTCTCTCAGAGCTTGGATTCCTGACGGCAGTGCCTGAAATACAAGTCCATCTTCCCCCTAGAAACACACCCCCTGTGCTCCCCACACAGCCTAGACTCACCGTAGTGAAAATCATGAGCAAAAAGGAGGATAGGGAGTAAATCTGGCTTTCATCAGTCATTTTGAGGAATATAATTGAAGACAGGGTGTGGCTGTGAGAGCCAACAGAAATTAATATAATGTCTGAATTGCTTGGAGCTTTGCTTCTGCTGTGTAGGTTTTCAGAAGAAGTTGCCTAATAGCAATCTACAGAGAGCAGTACTCTGGACTAAGGTTCCCTTTTGGAGTCTTAGATTTAGGGGGACACACTGCAGACGTTGGGCATTTCTCTGCAGGTGGGCACAGCGCTTACTTCGTCAGTTACCTGACGGGAGGAAGGAACAAGCCTTGTTCCACAAAGCAAACTGGTTCGCATCCTCGATCAACCCTTTAGATGTGTCCTGGCTCAAAGGTCTGCAGGTTGCAGAATCACACTTTACCAGTGACATTTAGAAGCAGTCCTACAGCTCTTCCAAAGGGCTCGTATTGGGCCTATAGATACATTCTTTGGAGCTTTACTGGGCTCCTGCCAATTCCACTGGGAGATGGAACATGGGACTGATACAGCAAATGCATCCAAAAGCCAGTCGCTGACCAACCAAATTGAATGTTAAAAGCGGTTTGATATTTTCTTGCTCCATTTGCTGGGCAGCTGCTGCGGTGTTTGCTGGCAGGCGGGCGGCTCGCCCGGCCGCGAGGGAGTTTCGCTCCACGCCGTGCAGTGCCGCGCCGTTCCTTACGGCCGTGGCAAGGCTCCAGGCTCACTGCTGAGACCTCGCCGTGGATCGGGTGGAAACGTTCTTTTGTGTTTGCTGGCTCATTGCACTCTGCGTTCTCCAGCTGCAAGCCACCATCTTGTTCTGAAACATCCACCAGTGCCGGCTTTTTTCCCTGCTAACCTAATTCTCTTACCTCCAGTTTTGCTGTTGTTTGTATTTGTGCAGATTAGCAGCATAGCCTCGGGAAGAGAATACTCTGTTGAAAAGGACTGGGTAAGCCCAAGACATTAAAATGTCCCCAAAGGATTTACAACCTAAATATGACAGCAGGAAACAAACGGTTGCATACAGACGGAAGTAAAGGAAGCAATGAGACCCCGTTAGCCAGCATGACTAGCAGTGGTCTCAGCACAACGTCAGCGCAAACGTTGTTAACTTTTGTGGGCATTATGGCAAAGAAGAGAGAGATCTGAAAGTGGATGAGGAGGTAATACGGGTAAATACTGACACAGCGATGGGCACTCAGGGGACAGCAAGAAGATGTTACATTTTCAAGGGATGTTACAGGCAGTGGAGTTTGGTCCCAAGGGCTCCGTGACTGTCCCAGTGCCCAGCCTCTGCAGAATGTCAGCCTGTCTCTTCCACGTTCTGCTCGCTTTACTTATCGAAGTTGATAGTGTTTCCTTGTGTCAACTACGAGAAGGGTGTGTCTAATTTGACAGAACTCTGCTTTCATAAGCATTGCTTCAGTGATGTTTGTGCAACCACACTGGAATATGATTTTATCTTGTCACTTGTAATTACCATTGATGATTTGCATAATAGCCATTAGGCATCACTTATTAAATGTTTCTTTGATGTGATACTGAGCCGGCTCCAGACCGCATGCTCCCATCTTTCAAATGCAGACCATGACTTTTTTCTGGCTAATGACTCATTGGTTTATACCACCATGTTTAGCAAAATTCCTGTAAGGCAACTGAAACACTTGCCACAGGGAGCTTGGTAACAGTGTGATCCTACGTCTTAAATACACCCCAGTGACGAAGGTGATAACTCTGTGAAAGAAACTGAAAGTTTCTTTCTTGCTGACTGTTCACATCTTCAAATTACCTCTAAACATTTGTCAGTGATGAAGTTCAGCAGAATATGGAGGTGGAGAGAACCAGATTTCTTCCTACTGAAGCTCACAGCCTTTCCCGATTCACTCTGTGGAGCGCTTTAATTTCCTTCCAGCGCCTACCAGACAGTGACAGTGCTGCCAGACTTCCCAGCATTTGCATCCCTGGAAGCACTACTGATTATCATGGCAAAGGAGAGTACAAGAGAATTTATATTAGGACAGATGGGAATACTGATGGCTGAATGAACTAGAGCAATCTCACTGCTGCATGGAAAGCTGTGTGCAGCGCAGGCCGGGAGGAAGAACAAGGCTTTAGCCGGCGGTCCCTGCTGGCAGAGCCACGTGGGTCAAACCAGCCCCTGGCAGGCAGAACTGGAGTACTTCAGGTGCTTCCTGAGCTCGGGTGCTGCGCAGAGGTGCAGCAGCGACAGGCAGCCAAGGGCGTAAGCCAGCCAGAGCCCCCCTGAGAGCTTTCTTTTTATCTTTAATACTTGTACTAAAATGTCTCTGTTTTCAATGCACCTACAGTATGTGGCTTATACAGGCAGTTTAAATGAAATTATTCAGTGTATTGGGAGAAATCTTCTGCTTGATTACAGTAGTAACTTACTCATGTATCTAATTCTTTGTAAATGTTACACAACCCAATATACAGAAGTACAAGCTCCACAGGTAGTTACTAGGGTGTGAGTGAGACTGTACCCGTCTGTGGACTTCATAAAATAGACTTTTATAGAGAAATTATAGTTTGTACATTACACCAAAATTCAGCCTAGTATTAAAAATACATTGTACCTGTAATCAGGTATAATTGTGCGTGCGGTGCAGTCCTTAGCTCGTGGCTGATTTCCAGGCTTAGCAGTTTGCAAATCTAATTGTTTTTCTTCTGCTTCTTCACTGATGTCCTAAGCCTCTGGTATGTTCGCTCCTCAGGGTTTTTTTCTGATGATGTTGTAATTCACATGTGTCTGTTCTCTCTAAAAGCCACTGTATCTGCCAGAGCAATCACAGCGCATTTCATCAACAGCCGCTGGTAGCGATGCTGGTAGCTCCTGCTTGCCAGTCCGAGTGCTGATGTAGCTCTCCCTCTTCTCTCTGGGCACCCACTCTTGTTCTTTTTATCCTTAAATTCCTCTCCCAATCTTACAGCTTCAGCCTAAGTCTCTGTCTGTCTTTGAGCTACTCATTCTTTCTGGCTTTACAAGATTTGCACATTAAAAAAGAAAAGAGCGAGCTCTTGCAGGCTGGGCGACCAGCGTGCTAGCGCGAGTGACTGCGTGTGTGAACGCGGCAGAAGTTTGCCTGCAAGAGGCTGCAGCAGCGTCCCAGGTCACTTTGTGTCCTGCCGCCCCGTGCGCTGCATCTTCTGCATTTCCTTTGTCTTCTCTTCATCTCTTCCGGTGCTGTTCCAGGTTAGAAATCGTCCAGGTTATAAGTTCATTGGGCAGGGAAGGCACCTTTTTATTTCTGCGTAGCGTTTAATGCAGTGACCTCACAGGTGCCGTGTAAACACTGAGACAGGTTAAATAACGCTGAAACGCGCAGTTAATTAGTGTTGCTGGAACAGGAGATACAGAACTAAGTAGAGCAAGTACTCAGCACCGAGCCTTCTCCAGAAGCTCGTTACAGCAATTACCCCCACAGGGTTAAGAACTCCCTCTCGCTCGGCCAGTGACTGGGGAGAGGCCATCCCCCAAAGGGGCAGCTGGAGCCGTCCCTGGATTGCTTCGCCCGTGGCCCTCTGTGCAGGTGCAGTGATCTCCATAAAGACATCACGCACGGCTTGGAGCTGAAAGCTTAGAGCGTGGGAGATGTCACACCAGCAGACCAGGCTTTCTGCAGAGCAAGGACCCGGAGCGAGAAAGAAAGCTGGCCACAAAAAGTCCCATCTTGGCTGAAATTTTTGCCAAGAGAATAGTTAAGGCTCGTCATCTCTCCTGAAGTCTTCTTGTTGGAAGCCTTCGTGTTGGATTTGCGTATAAGGTTAGTCATCAAACCCCAACCAATATTTTGTTAGAGAAAAAGGCTAACAGAGCCACGTAATGAGGAGCAAAGATTGTAAGCACCATTCACAGCCTGTCTGATGCATTTGTAGGAAGGGAGGGACAGCTCCCAGTGAGGAGGGGAGGGCTGAACCTTGAGTCTTCCTTTGCACAAGCAGCAAAATGCAGTTGTGTTCCTGAATGTGCTTGTAACTCCTTTCTCTGTGGCAATAAAACACCACCATCTTTTTTTTTGTTTACTGGATCTTACTTTCAAAAAAATTCTCTCCCACATATTAATTTGTCTCACCCTTTTATCTTCCCACACGTTGCCAGCTGGTTCTTCCTGTTTGCCTTTTTCTTGTTTAATCCATTTAGGGGTTCTTTATTTAGCATTTTCTCTTGGAATTGTTTTCCTCTACCAGAAGGGTGTGTCAAGTCCAGCAGAGCCTTGCTTTCAAAATTACTGCTTCAGGATTATTTGGGAAAACTTGTCGTTCTTGATTTTATCCTGTTGCTGCACATTCATAATGATACCTCAAAGCTGTTGCGAATTACATTACATTATGTTATATTAGCGCATACCTACTTTAATGAAAACTCGATTGTCACTCAGAAGCCTCTTTCAATAGAAGATCATCAGTCAGTCTGCCTTGAAACCGCTTCCCTGTGTTCTCTCCAGCCTCCCTGAATGTTTCTTTCCTTATCACCTTCTACTTCATGTCTTAGCTTATGCCTCCTCCTCTGGCAGCAAACGTCCCTTTCCACAGCATCAGCTGCTCCCTTTCCTCCACCACCATCCTGCGGCCTTTGAATTCAGCAGGAGCAGTGTGGCAGATGGGAATATTGCATATTTCTTCCTTCTTTCCTTGTAAATAGTTGCTTTGTGGAAGTAGATCAAACACTGCAGTGAAGCCCTGACCTAAGGTGGATTTCTAGCCAAAGGTGTATGATAAATATAATTATCAGTTATATTAACAGTTTTTTTTAATACTTGTATAATAAATTACTTGTAGAAATTGTTTCTCGGGTTCAAGGCTGTATCAGTAGTAGCAAAGTTTTATTAGAGACAAGCTTTGGTAGTTGTTAGGCAACCGACCACAAAACAGGTGAGCCCAAGTGGACATCAGCGACTGGATCCAAGCAGCATCACAGGACGAAGGCAGCAGGCAGAGCGGGCGGCAGGAAGGCAGCCGTTCTGCAGTCCCTTCCGACTGGTGCCGTACGCAGAACTGAGAACTGCCAGCTTTTTTTGCCTTGCTTTTTCCAAAGGGTTTGTTCTTCAAGAGACCTCCTCAGAGGGATGTGCAGTGGGATTGGCAGGGAAGCTCTCTTGTCTGCAGTGACCTGCCAAGGGAGAGTAGGAGGCACTGCTTTTTCTGGCGTTTCCTCCACATAGCCCTTTGTCCTTCTCTTACATCTCCCCTTCCTCTTGTACTGACATTTCTTTTCCCTCTTCTCCCCAGCTTGCTTGATTTTATGTCCTTGGTGAAAGACTCGTGACTGACTTTGATTCCCCCTGCCAGTTCTTCATTTTCATGTTGTGCTGAAGCTCTTATTTAAACATATTTACCACTGGTAACTCCCCAGTGACAAAACTGTTTTCTGTGCATAAGTCTGTAAATGTCCCATGGGTGCATCCCTCCCCGCTGCTTTCTGCTGTAGTCTGATTAATCCCCATGCCCTGCCACCAGCAGTCACAACTGCGATCCTGCATGTCCGACTCCCCGCGCTGCCTTTCTCCAGGAAAATGAAACCCTCTGCCGCTCCTCTTCACCACCCAGAAAAGCCTGGAGACCCCCACGTAAATAGCTGGACTAAAGCAGCAGCTCATGGTCACCCTCACAGGCTCCTAGAGGACACCTCACCTTACACGCTGTCACCAGAGTGCAGGGGCTTAGGACAGGCATGGCTGACACAGGCCGGCTTTAAGCCCACCGCTCCTTCCAGCCGGTGGGACTCCAGGGACTCCTCTTCCCGCTGGCCCTCTGTGGAAGGGAGACAGCTCTGGTAACAAAAGCCCCCATCAGCTGCACCCCGGAGAACTGCCCCGTGTCACGCTGGCTTTAGCTGTGTCCCTTCAGTCACTGGTGGCCTTGTGGAGGGCTAAGGCACAGCCGAGGTCCCGTTTCCCCTTTGAGCCACGAGGGTCATTAAGCGCTACGGTTAGCATGTCTTCCATCCTGGCTGTCTGCTGGCAGCGACTGCCTTCTGTCCTGACACCCGGGACTGCCTGAGGCACTGAGACAAGCTCTAACAGTTCATTTCATCCATTGCAACTGGCATTTTGGAACAAAAACTGGTTTTTCATGGAACTAATTTAGGACTGGAGAGCCCAGGAGAGCCCACTTCAGGGCACTAGCATTAAAATACCTCTTTTTCCAAAGTAATGGAGCAGGTGGGTGCTCAGGCCAGTTATGTGTGTATGCTGCTGCTTATGATATTAACAGCATGCCTGTCTGTTTCAAAATCTCAGTCAATGGGAAGCAGGGAAGAGCCAACTGCTTTGCATACAAATTAAATTTCCCAAAACTGTAATTAAAATTGTTGTGTGAAACTGAAAATGTTTAGATAATTTATTGTTTCAGTTAATTTAACTGCCAGTCCCTAATCATGTCTAGCAGAGGCAAAGCCAATAAAACTCAGTTAAATGGCAGTTTTCATATAAGCCCTTGCCCAACGCATAGCGAAAGCCGCCCTTTAATGAGCCGAGATGCCACACCGCGCTCAGGTGGCAAGGGCAGGTTTGCTGGGCTCTGCAGCTACCTGCACTGCCCCAAGAGGAGAGAATGATCTTAGGCTTGCACCCGGGACATTTATCAGAGCCAAATCCTCTGATGCCTCGTGATTTGCTACCCAGCCGTGTCTGGTAACAGGTCACTGCTGGCTCCTCACCCCAATGTTGTTTTTACCACTTGTATCTCAAGTTTTCACATCCCCGTAAGTCAGAGCCTAGAGATTTTCCTGTGCCCAGGTTTGTCTGTGGTCTGCGTACATGATGTCCTGCTGTCCGCCCTCCAGCAGGCAGTGGTAGGTCTGAATCTCCTGCTCCAAGCGGCACTTGACGTCCAGCAGGGTCTTGTATTCCTGGTTCTGGCACTCCGTTTCCGCTCGTATTTCAGTCAGCCGCTGCTCCACGCAGGAGATCTGGCTCTGGAGCTCAGCGAGGTATTTGTTGTAGCGACATTCGGTTTCTGCCAAAGAGGACTCCAGGTTTTCTTTCTGAGAATGGAAACAGCAAAAAGGAACCCGTGTACACTGGAAGCTTAGCCCACCTAGTCACAAGGTGCCGTGACTTTTTATCGGAGAGATCCCACTGCAAAGCTGCTTCAGTGTGTCTCAGCCGTACGACTCTGGTCGTGCAGCTTTCGAAGGGGAGCTGGGGAGTCTGAGATGCGAATCGGGGTGGCATCGCTTACCATGGTGAGCTGGGCTTGCACATTGATTTCCAAGGCCTGCAGCTGACGTCTCAGCTCAGTGACCTGTTTGTTGCTTGACTCTATCTCCTGGCTGCTGGTGATGACCTCCAGATTCACCTCCTCCACCTGAAAAGTTAGAAGGGAGCAGTCCTTTCCTCACCTCGCCCCGGCACCTCATTGTGCCAGAGGGCTTCGCCGCACTGCTGCTCGCGCTGCAGCACGCCCGAGTGTTTCCGGGTCTGAAGCCTCCCCTTTGCTCCGCTGTGGCCCTGTAGCACTGTGCAGTGGCTCCTCTGCCGTGAACAGAAGAGCACTGTAATTGGGCAGTGTAATCAGTTGCTGAGCATATCCTTGACAGAATTGCTGATGTCCAGACATTTCCAGTAAGTGGAGATGTCTTAATCTCTCATTTTTCCCTTTTCCCCCCATAGGCAGAGTAGGGTACAGCTGTGCACGTGTACAGTACCTTGCAGGCATACCACTGCTCAGTCTCTTTGCGGTTGCGCTCCATCAGTGTTTCATACTGGCACCTCAGATCCTCCAGGATCTTCCTCAGGTCCGGGCCGGGACAGGCATTGACCTCCACGCTCACATCTCCAGTCGCCTGTTTCCTCAGACAGTTCATTTCCTGCCAAGAATACGCGCACCGTGTCAGTAATATTCACACTCAGTGGGGTCTGGCTTCTTTCTGCACCTTTCTGTAAGAGTAAGGGGGAATCTGACCTCCTCGTGGTTCGTCTTGAGACAGCACATCTCTTCAGTCAGAGCCTCGCACTGTAACTGCAGGTCGGTCTTGCAGCTGGCCAGCTGATCCAGGACGGGGCGTAAGTTACAAATGTCTGCGTCCACGTTTTGCCGGAGACCGCATTCAGTCTCATACCTTAACCACAGGCAACAGAGGAAAGCCAGCGTGTCAGCACAGCGTGGCATGCCCCTCAGTTGAGTTCGTGGGGAAAAAAAATTAGGACCAAGTTCTTCTCCCGATTCAGGCATGCTATGCTATGAACGTTGTCAATGAAATCCATGCCTTTCACAGAGATCTGCAGATTGACATGGCAGCGTGACAAACAATTTTTTGCCCCCAGCACTACATTAGGATCTCTGCATCACCATCGCTCGCCTGCCCTTGCGCGGGCAGCATGAACCGCTCAGTCCAGCACAGGACTGTACTCACTTCGCTCTGAAGTCATCAGCAGTCATCCTGTTGTTATCAATATTCAGAAGGATTTTGTTGGTCTCCATAGCTGCACACAGGATCTGGAAAAGAAGCCACCAGAGAGAGATTTGGGCTTGCAGGTTCCGCTGGCTACAGAAGGCCCTGGAGGAAACATCGACCCGGGGTAACGCAACCCAGTTATTTTATAATGAATTCATATATTGGGGTTGTTAATCACTTAAATGGCATTACGCTGAGGAAACCTGCATGCCAGCTTGGTTCAGCAGGCCACAGAAGCTTCAGTTCTCTGTAAATGCAGTGTGTTTCTCTCCCAAACTGTCAGTTTCATATAAGCTATTGCTTCTTGTGCACCTCCAGAGACAGATACTGCCTCTCCCATTTGACATTGGTCTATCCATATGTGAAAGCAAAGCCCAAAGAGATATTAGAATTTTCTTGAAAAGCAATGATTTACCTGGTTTTGAAGATCTTCAATTTCCTTATGAAAACAGCTGTAGTCCCGAGGTTCGCAGCTGGGGCCTACTTTGGCATACCACTCCCGGATCTTGCACTCGAGATCAGCATTTTCGCCCTCCAGGAGTCGCACCTTGTCCAGGTAGGAGGCCAAGCGATCGTTGAGGTTCTGCATGGTCGCCTTTTCATTGTTAGCGAACAGGATCGCCTCACCACAGCCAGCACTAGCCCTGGTGAAGCCACCACCAGCGCCGCGAGTGCACATGCCTCCTCCGCCGAACCCGATGGTAGAACAAGCCCTCTGGGTGGCTCCGAAGCTCCCACCGGCAGCGCTGCCGGCGCTCAGCTGCTTCCCAAGTAATCCCTCGCTTAAACTGCCACCAGAAAAATTGCCAGCTGCACCACCAAGGTCACAGGCAGCGTGTCTGCCTGAGGAGGCAGAGGAAACCTTTCTGCCACTACCAGCCGCAGAGCTGCCCGTGCTGCTCCTGCCTTGGGAACACGCAGCGACGACCTGCCTGACGGCACAGCTCATGGCGAGAGCAGCGAGGATCCAGCCCAGAGCCCACGGCAAGCTGCACAGATCACTGTGGGATCAGGTTGCCATCCCTCTGTCCCCACAGTTGTCTATTTATACCGTTCCCCGTGGATGTTACCACTGGAGAAGGGCTGTTTATTCTTCCTCCTTGTGACCTGGCTAGTTCTGGTTTTTTTTTTTTTCCCCAGCCTGGAATATTTCCCCATAGGCGTTTGTCTCCAGCAATCCCACAACAGAAAGATGCTTTGGTTAACAGAAGCGTGTTTCAAAACTACATCAAAAATGGTAATTCCTGAATCATCAGGTTTGACATGTGATGACAACTAAACAACAGTGACACAAAAAACGACGATACCCGAGAGTGCCCGAGGAATGAAACACAGCAATTATCCATCCCTGATGTGGGCGAGTCTACCTGGAAAGTGAAAGCTGTGGGAATGGTGCCCACCTCCTATCTGACAGAGCCTGTTCGACCCCTTTGTGACCAGAAGTGAGGGTACCCGTCGTGCAGCTGCCTTGTGATGCCTGGGACCGGGGCCAGGAGATGGCTCCGGGCTGCGCTGCCCCTCCCTGAGTGCACAGCAGTGGGGACCCCCCCTGCGTTGGGAGCAGTTGGGTGAGATCCCACCAGGGTCTCCGTCATCGGACCTGGCAATTGGAGAGCACGTGAAAATATTGTACTTGAGAGTACTGGTGATTGTTTGGTGCTTCTCTTTCTCTTGCATGCATCAAAATATCCCCTTACACAGGGGACATGCTAGGATATTTGTTCTGCTGCTTTCGAAGGTAGATGAAATATGCAAATATTTACCCAAAAGAAAAGAGCAGAGGATATTTCCGGAGTACCAAACGTTGCAGTTAGCTACGAATATTCACTGCCAAGAGAGGACAGCCGCATAAGATATTTCATAAGATGTCTAGAACAGTAGCATGGAGAATTTCAGAAGCAGCCTGATGCTGTGTAGGTCTGACCCAGTTCCAACCAGCACCATGGAAATTCCCCAAATATAATCTAGGGGAAGTGTGCTAAATTTAGAAAAGAGACTAGAAAAGAAAAAAAGATATTAAACCTTTTTTTTAGTCTTGGAATGCTGAATTGAGGAAGAAGGGAAATAATTAAAATGTTTTGACATCTGAATCTTTCATTTTATTAATAACATTAATACAGCCGTGGTAATATTGGCTGCCTTTCACCCGTTTGTTGTTCGGCATTGTCTTTGGCATCCAGGTCACCTGGACACATCACATAAAGGATGCGTCAGGTACAGCCTGTTTCAGAAATATTGCTTATGCCATTTAGGTAAGTTCATTAGTCTTGATTTTATCTTGACACTGCAAATCCAGAACACCTTAAATGTGGTGTGGATTCTGTGTATGTCCATCCTTTGTTACATCCCTAATTAGCAAGTGAAGCCTGTGCCATGGTGCCATGGCATGCCTCATCGGAGGCGAGGTCCGGAGCGGAGGCTGTGCCATGGGCAGGGCTGGGCACTTCTGCCGTGGAGCCCAGCAGCAGCCTGCAGCTACCCTCACTGCTGGAGCCGTGAATCAGGGCAGAGCTGGTCAGCATCTGTCTTTTGTTACTGAACTGTAATGCTGAGCTTAAATTTCATGTAATTTAGTTAAGAAATGTATAGTCCTTTTTTTCAATAAGAAAAATTAAAATGTTATTAGTTTATTTTTTATTATTGAAGACTAAGCAGAGATGTCCACGTTTCTTCCTTACATTTTGAACTTGACCTTGTCATAGGTATCTGTAGCCAATGGTGAAATAGAATCTCTGCAACTTTTGTAAAGGAGAACAATTTCACTCTTGATTTTACTGGATTTGTGTGTTCTTCATGGTGGTTTTCTTCCTTTCCAAAATTTGAAATTTTTATTAAAACCAACTCTTGCTTTTATACCAGACCATACCTCAAGACCTACCAGCAGTTGCAGTCTTCATTTTATTAAAAGAGATTTTCATTTTGTATGAAGAGATCTGTTAATGATGCTATCTATATGCATAATGGAAGGCACTTTCCAGAATCCTCTTTTATTGGCTTCCAGACTGGAGTCTACAGAAGGAAATTTGCTCACCACAACCTCATAGCCAGCCGCGGGCGATGCCTCTGACGAGCCGTCCTCGGCTGACTTCGGAGCCCCTTCGCAGGCAGCATTGTGCCCCAGGGGATGCGTGGAGCAGAGAAATGATGGCTTGTGTGGGTTTCCCAGCAGGCATTTCAGAAAGAGCAGTGCAGGCCTGACAAGGAAAGATTATTACTTCAAGTAACAAATGAGCTAGGGAAAAGCCTCCCCTAGGCAAAGGTGCTGTTCCCATTTAATTTTGTAAAACAAATAGAAAGAAAGGAATTATACTTCAGCTTCACATTTACTTCTGGTACACCACTTTAAAAAGGAGAGCAGGACGGTGGGAGAGGATGGGCACTGTGGCGTTACTCCCAAGGGCTGTTCTACTGTACGAAATTGTCAGGTTCTAAAGAGCGATGAAAATGAGAAAGATTTGGATTTCCCTGGAGAGAAGTCCTTTGGTAGTCTCGGAATATTTTAAGACTCAAGACTGTTTTTTAAGCTAATAGGTATGAAGTAAAGAAAGTATAATGTGCCCCCAAGAGAGAGATCCAGCATTTCACATTATCCCAAATATTCCCTGAGTCATTAGCTGTGCTCACGTCCAGGAGAACTTCCCCGCAGACGTGGTGACTCACGCACGGCACCAAATCGCGAGCCCCGAGCTGCTGTCCCTCGCCCTGCCTGACTGCAAGCCCACGCTCAGGTTTGGGCTTGGAGCAACCGCCAGGGAGTGCCCAGGGAGAGGAACTGAGCACCAGGCAATGTCTGGCATCCGAAGCATGCGGCTGGGCCTGGGATAAGTGCCTTCAGCTGGCCTCTGGCTTGGCGATCCTTATCAGGAGGCATCGATACAGGAGTGAGAGCTATGAGCAGCCCTACGTCTGCTCATTCTCAGCCAAATGTCAGTGTTTCACCTATGGAAAATTCTTTTGTCAACTATTTACAAGTATTTTCTTATCTAGCTGTTGACTAAATTGTCATTCCAAAGTCTTCAGGGTGTTATTGCTGTACTGAAACTGATCTCTGACTCGCTGAAGACACCAGAAGCTCCAGGGTTCTGAATCCAGCTCTGCAAATCACTCTAGGCAAATTGTTCAGCTTCTCTGAGTCTCAATTTTGTGCTGTGTAGGACGGAAATAACAATAATAGTAATCCTCCTTCTCAAGGGCATTGTAAAACGTCTGATGCGAACATGGAGCTTTAAAGGTGGGAAACATCATACTCGTGTTAGGTCTTATTCATTGTAAGTACTCCTGTTATTATATATTAAGCTTGACACTGGCACATCCTACACACGTGTCTCAGTGTCTCAGCTGATGCAATACATCTCAAAGACATTCTTGGTTTTCCTTTTTTTGTTTTGCTGTCCATTAAAGTTTCATTATTTGCTGAGGACTTGCTTCTGTAACTCTTCACTGAACCCCAACAAGGCTTTTTTTGTTCTTGCATCTTGCAGAAGACTCGAAAAATGCTTTCCAAAAACAGTGTTTGTCCATCTCTTGGGTGCGATAATTTGTCCACATTTCACAGATGCAAACTGTAATTGTATAGCAAAAAGTAATAACAGAAAATAAATCGCTGAGTAGTTAGGTGGTATTTTCCTTCTGTTTGATCACTGTAATGAAACACAGCAATCCCATGTGCTGGGCGTGAACTTCCATCTTGTTTGTGATAATAGTCTTATGCAGAGCCTTATGCAGAATTTAAGCCTTTTTATTAAAGCAAATATATGTTGGTGAATCAGGAAAATGCCTGATACGATCCTCCCAATGGAATCGAATGAAATTACAAACCTGGGCTTTCCATCAGCTCTCCCAGCTATTCTCCCAGCCATTCCCAGGTATTCAATTCAGGCCATTCCTGCTGACAGATATAAGTGGATATCTTAGCGCTGGGTGACAGCAAAGATCAATTTCTCCCTTGTGTCCTTTTGGCTGCAGAAGTGGCCATGCCTTACTGGGCTGCCGGCAGAGCCAGTGCCCTTGGACTGGCACCTTCTTTTAGCCTTCTGTTTACATCTAATCCGTAATGGTTGTTTTTTCCAGACAGTCCTTCTGTGTTTGGTACACTTGGGACATTCTGCAGGTGGCTCGAGATTTAAATAGCTGTCTACATATACAACTGAAATAAAATCACTCTCTTCCAATGGCAAAAATAACACATTTGCATTTTAATCAGAATTTCCACCCTGCAGCCTTGTCTATTGCCATAAAGTGTAAGACAGCTTGATGCTAAAGTAAATTTTTGCTTGATCTAGTTTTTATTTTTGAGATGGGTGTAGCTCACTTGGGTTGGAAGACTTCCTATTTCTGCAAGGAAGGTCTGTAATTCTAGCAAAGCACGATACAGTCAATGAACTCAGCACTTTGGTCTCTGTTTAATTTCCTACTTTTTTTCTGTAATTACAGAACAATAATACAGAATGATAACATCACTTCAGAACACGCTCCCTTTTCTGGAAAGACCTGGCAGGCTCCCCACTTCTTCGATCACCTTCCCATGCCTTTGCTTGTCTCGTCCTGCGTAGCACGGCATCATCAGCTCTGTTCGAGCGTCTGTTCAGGCCGGGGAGCATGCCTTTGTGCTTGTTCAACAAATGCCTCAATGCCTCTGGGGAGGCTGAAGAGAATGAATCATCAGTAATAATCCAGGAGACAAACCTGCTTGAATTCAGCTGCAGAAGCCCTTTGTACATCATTACAAGCAAAGGGGAGCTGATTTACTCCAAACCATTGCCTTTTCCTGTTGCCTAAGGCCCAAATCTGTACTCTTGAGGTAGGTGATGACCATGATGCCGTGGTCCAAGACAGGACAGAGCTCTGAAGTGCTTCTGCCTAGAAAGCAAGAAGTTGGATCTAAGTGATTCCATCAGGCTTTTGGGTCTAAAATGATGCCCTCTCCTATCTAGTCCACAAGATACGTTTGCTGGATGTGTGACAAATGCAGCATCCTTTTGTTCTTGTTTCACTCTATGGGAAGTGAGTGGGCAAAAGCAAAGGCACAGCCTGGTACCGGGCTTCCAGTGCACAAGTTGCATCACCTAATCCTGAATGGCAGCTTGCCTGCAGACATTGTTGACATAACCATAACTAGCTCATGCGTTTCAAGAAGGATTTTAGCAGTGATCTACTAGATGTCATCGTGATAAAAAATTATTGCTACTCATCCCTCTGCAGATTAAGCTGTGGTTACTTTAAAGCCTGTTTAATGCAGCCCTCGGCAACATTAAAATACCTGTATAAAGTTTTCATACAATGTGCCTAATAGCGTGATTTTAAGACAGTCAAATGAGACAGAAGGAACGTTTATGTAAGGTTTGCCAACCAGTCTGATGTCACGCTCGTGTCTCTGAATAGTCCACATGACAGTAATACTCTTGCCGAACTCATTTAAGTTCAACCTTCAGGAGAAAGTGATTTTTTTATGATACGGAGAGTTAGAGGAGAGAGCTTTCTTTTGTTGGCTTTAATCAGCACCCGTTTGGCACTTTGTCCAAAAACATCATTGTCTTCATTTCACATCAAAATTATCAGGCTTATGTCTCAGTCAGTCCTGTGGGTCCATGAGCAGTGAGTTCAGAGGAAAAAGCTGTCCCAAATTATTTTTGCACCAAGTGGAACCCAGGCTCCTCCATTCCCCTCCCCACGCTGGCTCCTTCCTGTGGTTTCTTAGGACTTTCCCTGGCATGAACACACAACTCCGAGGCTTTGAGAGATCACGTACCAGTGACAAACAAGTCTGCAGTTGCACGAATGAAAAAAAAGCTTTATTAAATGTGTACAGAGTGCACGCTGGCACCTGTGCGAAATTAGGGTAAAACAGGGCGCAGAAGCAGATGAATGAAGCTGACTGCTGTCTGTGGCACAACCCCATCAAACGGAGCCTCAGCCAGGGCTTGGTTCAGCAGCCACAAGCCTGGTCTGGGGCCAGGAGTGCACAGGGCCGTCTGCTCCGCTAGCGGGTGGTGAGCGCAACCTGCTCCCGGGAGGAGACCACCTTCCCGTCCTGCACCTCCTCGACAATTGTGCGGACCTGACGGGAGGATGTCATCGCTGCAAAAGGGGAGAGGGAGACGGTTATTCAGGGGGCAGGAAGGAGAGAAATTTCTGAACACGTTATCAGGTGCTGCATGTGCAAGGGAAGATGTGGGGATTTCCACAGGGTACCAGAAAGTGCAGTTTGGAACAACTCTACATTGGCTGGGAAGAGGGAAGAGCCAGGCTGATGAGAAGTCTCAAGAAGGCAAGGGGCCCACTCCTTAAATCTGTGGTGTCCTTTGATTCTTCAGGCCTGTGTACAGCTGGAACACTGGCTGCTCAGCCACAGGGCTCATTTAGGCTAAATCATTCCTGTGATAAAGGAATGTGAGGCATTTCCCTTCCTTACAGCTCTTTCCTGTGGTTACTAGTTATAAGATGCTCGCACGCTGTCCTGGCTGCTGACACTGCCTCAGCCAGTGAGGCATGCCTGAGGACCGATTTTCACTCTGTCAGTTTGGCAGCTGCTCTAAAAGCAAGTCTCAGAGCTGTTTGTCATGGGCGTGTGGAGCAGGATGTGCTCTTACCGTCTCTGCCAGAGTGTGAGGACATCGCAGAGGAGTACTGGGAAGAGATGCTGCGAGAGAAGGAGAAAACAAAAGAGAAGTTAAGGACAAACTCTTTTTTATTGTTGTTTCATGGGCTGTGTATTCAGGCAGGAGAGGAAAACAGAGAAGTCTCATAGGGATTGTGATAACGTCTGCTGTGCTCGGTGTCTCTGGGAGGGCAGAGGGACCATTGCCCCCTTCCAGCAGGGAACGGTGCCTGCTGCAGCATCTCACTGCAGGCAGAAACCAGGGACAGAGCCATTGGGCATCAGTGGTTCATACGAATAGAAACATGAACCCTGAAAGCTGCGGTCAGGATGAGGCCCTGAACAGCACGTTTTCTGCCTACCACCCGTCCCCTCCCGAGCCGGCATCCCGAGCGAAGCCCTCTACGCACTGGGCATCCTCGCCCTCCAGGAGGCGGCGGTACGTGGCGATCTCCTGCTCCAGGCGGCATTTGACGTCCAGGAGGACCCTGTACTCGTGGTTCTGGCGCTCCATGTCGCACCGCAGCTCGGCCAGCTGCTCCTCCACGCTGGTGATCATCCCCTGCAGCTGGGCCAGCTGGGTGCCATAGCGAGCTTCTGTGTCAGCCAGGGTGCCCTCCAGCGCCGCTTTCTGCGTGCGGAGGACAAGGACGGGTTCAGAGAGGGACGGGGACGCTAGGGAGGGGACCACCCGCGGGTCCCCCTGCCCGCGCTGCCGCGTTGCAGCCTGCAGGGAGCCGGCCCCTCGTACCGTGCTGAGCTGGGACTGCAGGTCTATCTCCAGGCTCTGGATGGTGCGTCGCAGCTCTGTGATCTCCGTCTTGCCGCTCTGGAGCTGCTCCGTGTTGATGGCCACCTCGCGGTTCAGCTCCTCCGTCTGCGAGAAGGCCAAGCCGTGCCGTTACAGCCCAGGCGAGCGGGCGCAGCCTGGGGCCCCGCACGCCCCACGGTGCTGCGGGCGGGCGGGCGGGTGGGCGAGCTCACCTTGCTGAAGAACCACTGCTCGGCGTCCCTGCGGTTCTTCTCCGCCAAGCTCTCGTACTGCTCCCTCATGTCAGCCAGGATCTTGGTGAGGTCGACTCCAGGAGCAGCGTCCATCTCCACGCTGATCTCTCCACCCACCTGCCCACGCAGGGCATTCATTTCCTGGAGGAAAAGACACACATCCGAGTGGAATCATTATATTCCCATCACAACAAATTTCAGATCAATCTTCTTATTTGCACCCAGCATACAAACCCCACAGACCTTCTCTTGGAGTTTCTGTCTGGAGGGATTGTTTCCCTTCCCCATGTGCATTTGCATGTCTCCTGGCAGCCCTAATTGCAGATGCAGTCCTGCACGTTGCACCTGACCCCCTTTCCATTGCACACAGGGCACCTCTTGTAGGTCCCAGCTAGTGCCTGGCTCTGCGCTCACCTCCTCGTGGTTCTTCTTGAGGTAGGCCAGCTCCTCCTTCAGGTTCTCGATCTGCATCTCCAGGTCAGCTCTGGCCAGGGTCAGCTCATCCAGGACTCTGCGCAGGCCGTTGATGTCGGCCTCCACGCTCAGGCGTAGAGCCTGCTCCGTCTCAAACCTGGGAACACACACTCACAGTCACATCGTGGAGCCCAGCTGATACAGATTTTTTCTTCTTGTTTCCTTCCCCAGCTTGTGTATTTCTGCCAAGCACCTCGTATTACATGTGCAGGCACAGCTCTCTCCAGAGCGGGAATATCAAGACAGCGCTGTGGCCAGGGCGAGATGTATGCTTCCCAAACGTCACACTTTTAGTCAGCAGTGAGCTGGTGGTGCGACTTCGGTTGCAGAAAGCAAAGGGAAAGCCTTAAACAGGCTGGCTTTTCCCTCCCTTCTCCTAAGAGCTCTTGAAGGCATTGGACTTACTTGGTTCTGAAGTCATCAGCTGCCAGCCTGGCATTGTCGATCTGTAAGACAATGTTGGCATTTTCGACAGTTGCAGCAAGAATCTGGGGGGACAAAAAGAAAGAGAAGGAGTGAAAAAGTCGTTCCTAAAACTTGCATGCTGCGGAGTTCCTGTTCAGGAGGACTGGAGCAGCACTGAATCTCCTGCCCTTGGGCTGGACTTCCACATGGACTCTGCAAAGAGAGAGACAGGATGCTCATACTCAGTCCCTCCTTGGCACTAATTCGGTCTTGTGAAGACACCGGCATGCGCACGTGTCGCAGCCTGTTCCGCTGCCAGAGCGGCATCTCCAGACGCTCACACAGTGCTCAGAGTCCTGGCAGCGCCCTGGGCCACATCTGGCAATGCTGAGCAGCCCAGCTGAGAAGGAAAAAATTGTTGAGGAAGGAGCGCCTTGTGCCTGGATCACTTTTGTAATTACACCTGAGGTGCAAATATTTGTTCTGGGATTTTGAAAATGATTGGCCATTTAATTAGCAATAATTTCTGTAGCCACAAGCTAATGAAAAGCTTGCTCTGAGTTGTGGTGCTTCAGGGGATATCCCAGCAATAATCCAGGAGCGAATATTGATGTCGTAATTTCCCAGCTGCAGTGGGGGGAAGGAGGGGTCTGCCTCGCCCCGCGCCACCAGCAGAGGTTTTCTGTGAGACCGGCACTTCACTGCTCGCCTCCACAGGTTCCTGTGCTCCAGGTCAGAGCACGCCTGAGCGGCTGGAATTTGAGGAGAAGGTTTGCGTGTCAAGGCAAGAGCCCTTCACCCCAACGAGAAGCCCAGGAGAAGGGAAAAAGAGCTGAAAAGTTCTAGGTAAGGGGTTTGCCCCAGGGGTTGACTCCGGACCCTGGCAGCAGCCACTGCCCCATTTCCCTGGCATTTACCATCACAGGCTGGCAAGGACGGTTGCCCGCCCGCACACCTCCGTCCCTCCAGTGGAGCCTGGGCTGGGGATGCTGTCCCCTGGTGCAGGCAGTGCTGAACGGCCAGGCAATCAGCTCCTGGTGAGCTATATGGGCAGAGCTGGCCACGGGGAGGACAACGATGGCAAGGCAGGAGGGGAAGGACAGATTCAGGTGCTTTTGTTCAAGGACCTTTGCCTAAAATCAGCCAGGGAGCTGCTAGAAATAAAGAAACAAGCTTGGCCATGATTTCACTTGCTGCATTTTAGCAAACCTGACTTCAGCACCTCTGAAGCCACCTACTGCAACCGTGCATGTCCTGACTCCTGGTTTTTCACTTTTGCCTGTGTTTGCACCTCCCAAAGAACAAGCATCCCATGGGGCAGTTCCTTTCTTTTTTAACGTTATCCTCAGCAGCATATCAGGCTAGAAACAGTCTGATTTGTAGGATCTTTATGAGAGTGGCTTAGCATCACCGTTTGCATATCATTCTTCAAGCGTGAACAGAGCCAAGGAGATAACGTGTCCTTGCCTGCAGAATCCTCAGTCAGGAGCCTGGCAAAGGCAGCACATAGTTGGGGCATTAGCAGCATCGAGGAAAGGTGGGAAATGGCTGGTGTGGCAGCCTGCTTGCTGCGGCACAGCCGTGCAGCAGCTGATAACCGAGCCAACATCTGATAGCCTCAGACTCCAGCTTTCCAGTCCGTCTTTCTCCCTGACCTGAAACAGCTGATAGAAAATACATCCTTGTGCCTAGTGGAGGACATGGTCCATAAACTGCTGTTAATAAATGATGACTGTTATTTCCAAGCAAGGTATTTCTGCTTTCCCATCTCAGACCAACTACCTGTCATTTCTTAACACTCTTCCCTGCAGCTTTTAGGAACAGGCTCATCTTTTAAAAAGTGACTTTAATGAGAACTTTGATGATCACAGCATCCTACCTTGCTCCTGAGCTCCTCGATGGTCCTGTAGTAGGGGCTGTAGTCACGGTCTGGACCAGGTCCCTGCTTCTTGTACCATTCCCGGATCTTGACCTCCAGGTCAGTGTTGGCCTCCTCCAGGGCACGCACTTTGTCCAGGTAGGCGGCCAGGCGGTCGTTGAGGTTCTGCATCGTCTCCTTTTCGCCGGCCGGGAGGATGCCATCGCCGCCTCCAAAGCCGGCCCCAAAGCCGGCCCCAAAGCCAGCCCCATAGCCAGCCCCATAGCTACCCCCGAAGCCAGCGCCCAGGCCCCCTCCGACGCTGCTGCAGTAGCTGCCCCCATAGCCGCTGCCAAGCCCCGAGACGATGCGAGAGGAGACGGAGTAGCTGCTGGAGCCTCCGTGGACGCTGGGGGCTCTGTAGCCTCCCCCCCCAACCCGCACGCAGGAAAGCCTGCTGGAGCCTCCCCCCAGGCCACCCAGGCCCTTGAGGGAGGAGGAGGAGGAGTACTGCCTGACGGTGGTGCTCATGGTGAGGGGCAGCGGAGGCTGTGGCGCTGGGGAGAGGCACCCGGCTCAGCAGCGCAGACAGCGAGTGCGAGCTTCCCCCGGGCTTGGAGCCCTTTATAGCCCGGGCAGGAGGCGTTGCCGGCACTTTTTTTTTCTGTTGCATTCCCGATGATTTTCATCACTCCTAAAATCTGAGCCAACTTCCAGAATCGTCATTTTACCTTTGTTCTATTAATGCTTTTTGTCATATTTCACTAGAAACTTCTTATCTCACGAAGGGCGTTTTTATGCTTCTTCCGTTTCCAAGTAAATTGTCAGGTGTGATTCAAAGTGGGAGGCTCCTTGCTCAGGGCTACATCTGAATATTCCTTTGTAGTGTTAGCTCTGAAACAGAGCTATTCAGACAGTGTTTGAGTGGAGTAAGTCAACACCTCTTTTGCTGTGTCTTTTTGTCCCAGCTACTACAGTTCCCTGTCTCTGCTTACGTCGTACACATAGCACAGCTGCAGGGACAACAGCCGTGCAGGGTAGCCCTAAATGTACACCTGCGGTCCTGTGAGTCCGATGGTGCTGTGAGGAACTTGGCTACCAGTCCTGGAAATGCAAGTCGTCTCTTTTATCCACAGGAGGAGGGATTTTCTGTAGCATTGAAAAAGAAGTTAATCCTTCAGGGCTCATTCAGTTCTTCACTTCAGAGATCACCCAAGAGTGGAGGAATACGGGAAGGCAATAAGGAGTGGTTGTTCTGTCTTGTTCTTGGTGAAAAAGAGCTTTGCAAACTGTTCAGAAAGGGCAGGGCATGGCTACTAGCTGGGATAATATAAAAATCATGAGATTCTGCAGGAAAAAAAGTGCAGAATAGCATCAAGCAGATGAAGGATGTAGGGAAAAGGGCTACTGGTCACTAAGCACTGGAGAGCAAAGAGCTGAAAGCTGACCGTAACATGGTTTGGCAGCTAATGCTAATGCTGCCTTTTGTGTGAACATCCCAATCAACTGTGGCCAGGGAGGACAACTTCAGTGTGAGTTTGGAATTTACAGCTCCCGTGTAAACAGCGCTTCAGGGAGATCCTGGCTGCCTCTGAAGAGCAGGCGGCTCAGGAAACCCGCACCCCATGCGTGCTCAAGCTCGGCTGTCGGTTCTCCGTGCTGAACCGCGTCACAGACAGAAACCGCAAACCTGAGTGTCACTTGCTAATCATGCAGGGTGTGGGAGAGAAGATATTTCGCATGTGTGTGCACGGTGAATTGTTTGACTGTGTTCACAGACAGGCCCCAACAACCTCTTCCCAACAGCCAAGTTGTTCCTTAGATCATTTGCCAGGAATGGGGGGAAAGAGCTTGGAAATAAGCAACGAAGGTACATTTCTAAGTAGCTTTGAGTGCTGTGACTCCCTCCCCTCTGTGCGAAGAAAGCTGGAAACAATACAGGGGTGGGATGCGCCCTCGGAATATCATTCGTTGGCTGCAGTGGAGAAGCACAGCTGCAGATGTTCCCGTTCACTGACGGTGAATGGAAGCAGACCTGTGCGACAGCCCGCTGGGAGAGGAGGCGGAGATCCAAAAACTCGGACTTGCGCTCTCTGGCTGGCGGACGGCTTCGGTCTCTTGCCGGCGGCACCTTCTTGTCGCGTGAACGCCAGCAGCCGGGGCGCGGAGCCAGCTGACGCCCATGTTGTGCTCGTCTTCCCCAGGTGCGGATGCAACGCCAGGCAGTGCGGGTGACGCTGGGACCGGTAGCTCCGAGCCGTGCGCTTTCTCCCCGTCTTCATCCACAGCTTCACCCGGGTAACACCGACAGGCAGAGCTCGCGGTCATCCCCGCTGAGACAGGGGGGCTGTCACTGACACCACCACCACTAAGTCCCCGTGCAAGTCCAAACCCTCAGCCCTGACGCTGGCAAAGCCTTTCAGGGCAGTCAGCCGGCAGGAATAACCAGCTTCCCACAGCCACTGCATAGGATGCAAAACCGCCACAACGTTACAAGGTTAACGACATATTCTTTCTTTATGTGAAATTGCTTTTTCTTTCATCTTTTGTTTTCTATTTAACCACTATAAGTGTCATAAAAATACACATTGCTCAAAATATCTGTGATACTCTAATAATACCATACAGCAGCAATTAAAATTATGAGGTGTTAATTAAGACTTAAAACAACAAATTAAAAATTCTAAGACATTGTTTAGCATGACCTCCCATTGAACACAACCACAAATGACTACATAGTGTTTGTATCACACTCTCTTTTAAATGAAAGGCCAACTATTAATAAATCAGATATCCATGTATTTCATATACCCTTCAAAATCAAAATGCCCATTCTATGGCATAACTTTAATTTCATGGTAGCACATTGGTGTTTAAACATGCAATTCTGTCTTCAGGAGGAAAATGGAGATGAAGGTCTGGCTCCAAACATCTGTATCAGCAGACCTGGTAGATGAAACTACCTAGACAAAAACACATCTCTGTTTATTTTAGTGGGCTTATAAACAGTGCCCTGGTATCAAATTATCATACAAAAGTTCCCTAAGAAAAGTTGCAAAGCCGCACCTTCGTATCACTTTCTAAAGTGCTCTTTTATGTCGGATTAATTCAGTGTAGCCTGAGAAGTCAAACCGTCTTTCTGCAGTAAAATCCCACTTTCTGAAACCTGCCTCCAGCTGCCGCTGCCTGTCTGCATAAGCCACCACCTGCAGCTCCCTCCTCAACAGGTTTCCTAAGGTCAGGACTAATTGTTAATGCTTAAGGCGGGAGAGAATCGACATCTGCTTTCCACACCTATCTTGCAATTTGCAGTAGCAGGCATAATTGAAATAGGGGATTTTGTTAGCGAGCTATTGTTTCTATAGCAGCATGGGTGTGCCCGGACTTTTCCAGGAGCAAAATATAAAGCAAGGATGAATTCCAGAGGCTCCTTCAGCGTCTCCACACTGGGAGCCGCAGGGTGGCAGCAGGAGGGGCACGACCTCCGCGGGGGGCTCAGAGGAGCTGCGAGAGGTGCCGGTGGTCCCTGCACCGCCCGTGGAGAGAACTGGGGGTCCCTACGAGGTGACCTGTGAAGTCTGTCCCCACCCTTCTCGGGCATCTGAGCTTGGGCTGCTCCACGCCTGCCCGCATCCAGCCCCGGGGCGCAGAGCCCCTGAGTGTGCGGCAGGGAGGGCGAGCAGTCGCCGGGACGGCAGAGATGCTGTGGCAGTGCCTGGGGCAGGACTCGTGCCCTGGTATTTACTCGCGGTCTGTCCGCCACGCGCCGGGAGTGCCTGCAGCAGCACAGCGGTGGTAGTCGTTTTCCTGACCACAGCACTCCTTCCCTGGGCAGCGTTTACGTGTCCTTTGGTGGAATCTGAGTGGAAATGAGATCGCTGTTCATCAGCCGTAAGCTTGAAAACCAAAGCCACGTCTACCACAACTCGGCAGATGCCGGGCATGCTTTAAGCTGGCTCGCTCAGGCGCCAGAGCTGAGCTGTAACCCCAGGGGCTGCCGCGCGGGTTGCACGGGGCACGCGTAGCAGAGTGCTCTGCGATGAAGCCGGGGGGGCCGCGCGGCCGCAGCACGGGGTTCCGCTAGACCAGCGCCTGCGCGCAGCATGGGTGCACCGTGGGCATCCTTCCAGCGTTCTGAGAAAAACGGAATTCTGTCTTATCTCCCCACACAGTGCAGGCAGATTTTCTGTAAGACTTGAAGCTATGCGGCCAGCTCTAGTCTTACACACATTGGGTAGCACTTTTCTGAATCATCCCATTGATCTACAAGTTGGATTTATGAAGTAATGTGGCAGAATCCAGCCAAGAATGTGTCTGAACTGGCTTTCCAGGAACAGCTGGGCCAGCTGATGGCACCAGGAACTGCTGCATCAGGAACAGCCACTGACAGCCAGCAGTGCCAGAAATACCTCCCAGAAGAGCTTTTAATCTCTCTGCTTGTAGAGACCATACCCACCACTTACAATCGCTTGTTCTCCTCACCCTGTAGCAGTGCCTTTGGAAGCAAGAACTAAACAAAGCTGTATTTCTAGAGGGGCATCACCCAGGGTATCCCTCTCCCAAGTATGGCTTCGTTTCGTTTTTCCACGAAGCTTGTTGTCTGGGCTGCACGGCAACTGCTGAGGCAGAGCTGGGAGGGAGCCGCGTGCAGGGTCCTGGCCTCGTGCCCTGCTTTTCTGTTCCCTTTCTTGCTTGGACTCACTGAGTTAAAAGCTTCAGCTCTGCTGTCGCTATGCATTGCAGCACTTTGCCCCCGACCTGAAATTCACAGTGCCTCAGCTGAGATGAAACCTCTCACAAGTTTCACCTCCCATGACCCTGTAATCAGTTCCTCTCCCGACTGCCACCCACATCAGCTGCCTTCGGCAAAGCAGCAAGGTCTCAGGTGCTACAGAAGTGTGGGTGCACTGGCCCCACCATCTGGGTACCGACGATGGAGAATGTCACTGCTTCCAGAGAGCAGCTTTGCCCTACAGCTCCGCGAGCGGGGCAGCCTGGCCCTTCAGAGCGACGAGACAAGACTCTGGTTTGCACGAATGCCAAAAGCTTTATTTGATTTCCAAGCGCAGCGTCGTGCTTAGAGAACGGGTGAGGGACGCAGAGGTGTGATAAAAAGAGAAGCTGCTTTTCCTGAGCTACATAGCCAGAGCACATAAGCTGGAGTCTTCTTTTGCTTTGCTATGAAAGGTTTGCAGGAAACCACGCAGCCGTCTTAGCGGGCGGACTGGGTGATCTGCTCACGGGAGGAAATCACCTTCCCGTCCTGGACTTCCTCAAAGATCGTGCGGATTTGACGGGTAGTTATGGGTCCTACAATGGAGAAAGAAGGAATCGTTATTTATTTAAACTGTCTTACAGATTTTTCACGAGTGGATTTGTTAATACCAACAGCTGCCTCAGAAATCCAATAGAACAACAGCATTTCTACTCCTAAATACTTTATTAAGGTTTCAGTCTACACAGATAGTCTTCTAAAACTTCTTTTTGGTATATCAGAAGAATCATTTCTGTCAATTCACATTTGGAAAAGGTAATAAAATAGTAATTTCATTAAATTAGTAAGTATGAGTCTGTAGTAAGAAGGTGGCTAAGGATGTGACACAGCTCGGTGTGATCAGTGCCTCAGAAAAGAGATGTTCTTACCTTCTTTTACAGACTGCGAGGCATAGTGGGAAGACATGCTACAGGAGGGGAAAAACAAAGTGTGGTCAGAAAGGGAAAAAAAGTAAGTGGCCTCTAAGACAAAATCATTATTAAAAAACCCACCTTTTCTTCTCGTACCAGTATATGATTAAAACACCTTTGGAAAACTACTTTGTGTTAAGATTTAAAGGAAGAAAACGATAAGGATGTGTGTGTGCCGGGGGGACTCAGGCGTTAAGGCAGCAGCCATCCCAATGGCAGCGAGCAGCAGTGGTACCTGCTCCTTCCCCAGGGATGCTGCAGGGATGCTGCAACCCCAGGGCTCTTCTGGATGAGCAGGAGCAAAAAGGGAGACCTGGTGGCATGCCATGGGTCAGGAAATGGGCTCACAGGATTCTCCGGGGAACACAGGCTGTTCATTTCTTATTTCCTTCATTACCACCCGTCCCCTCCCGAGCCGGCATCCCGAGCGAAGCCCTCTACGCACTGGGCATCCTCGCCCTCCAGGAGGCGGCGGTACGTGGCGATCTCCTGCTCCAGGCGGCATTTGACGTCCAGGAGGACCCTGTACTCGTGGTTCTGGCGCTCCATGTCGCACCGCAGCTCGGCCAGCTGCTCCTCCACGCTGGTGATCATCCCCTGCAGCTGGGCCAGCTGGGTGCCATAGCGAGCTTCTGTGTCAGCCAGGGTGCCCTCCAGCGCCGCTTTCTGCGTGCGGAGGACAAGGACGGGTTCAGAGAGGGACGGGGACGCTAGGGAGGGGACCACCCGCGGGTCCCCCTGCCCGCGCTGCCGCGTTGCAGCCTGCAGGGAGCCGGCCCCTCGTACCGTGCTGAGCTGGGACTGCAGGTCTATCTCCAGGCTCTGGATGGTGCGTCGCAGCTCTGTGATCTCCGTCTTGCCGCTCTGGAGCTGCTCCGTGTTGATGGCCACCTCGCGGTTCAGCTCCTCCGTCTGCGAGAAGGCCAAGCCGTGCCGTTACAGCCCAGGCGAGCGGGCGCAGCCTGGGGCCCCGCACGCCCCACGGTGCTGCGGGCGGGCGGGCGGGCGGGCGGGCGAGCTCACCTTGCTGAAGAACCACTGCTCGGCGTCCCTGCGGTTCTTCTCCGCCAAGCTCTCGTACTGCTCCCTCATGTCAGCCAGGATCTTGGTGAGGTCGACTCCAGGAGCAGCGTCCATCTCCACGCTGATCTCTCCACCCACCTGCCCACGCAGGGCATTCATTTCCTGGAGGAAAAGAGACACATCTTCATGAATCCACCAACCAATGCATAAAGAGGTTCTTCTCAAGATAGCTCTTCAGGAAAGACAGCATCCTCCTGCAAGTATTTCTGGGGCAGGTAGCAACAGCGACCAAACTGGGGCCTATGCTCCACTATCACAAATAAAATAATCCTAATTGTATCTTAAGAAATGTCCATTTGAGTTAAATCTGGCTTTCTTCAGAGAATAAATCAGAGCCTGTAGCTGGTTTCATTTCTCAGGAGATTGATCTTCCATGCCTGAAGCTGCTAGGATGGTTAATAAATCTCTAACAGCTACAGTGGACATTATTGAAATAACAAGTGGTGAATAGGTTTGACCCAGGCTCCGGAGGGGATGCACTGTCACGCAGAATGGATCATCTCCGCTTCCCTCCCAGCAAATCGAAATCCAGCACAGTCTTATAGACTGGACTAGAGCTCGTGTTTCTGGGCCCAGGCTGGAGACTTTTCTGAGCCTGGCTCTGCGCTCACCTCCTCGTGGTTCTTCTTGAGGTAGGCCAGCTCCTCCTTCAGGTTCTCGATCTGCATCTCCAGGTCAGCTCTGGCCAGGGTCAGCTCATCCAGGACTCTGCGCAGGCCGTTGATGTCGGCCTCCACGCTCAGGCGTAGAGCCTGCTCCGTCTCAAACCTGGGAACACAAGAACAGTGACGAAGGATGCAGGAGATCTTCCCGGCTGGGGAAGAGTCCCTCAGCTGCTGCTCACGTCCTCCATGCTGCTGGCATTGCGTTAAAGCTGCCTGACCCCCGTGGTGCGCGCTCCACCTTCTGATGGTGAGTGCTCCTGAGTGAGGGGAGCAACTGATAAAACAGCGTCCGCCTGAGTCCATTATATTGCCTTGCCCCTGACATTACTGAGCCTTGTAACTGGGTCTGGGCATTGCTGAGCTATATGTGCAAAAGTTAAAAGCTTAGCGGAGGCTCAGTGCAAGTTGTCTGTGCGGGAGAGCTCGTACCATAGAGCAACAAGCAGTGGGAATAAATAGGGAAGGTATGGATGGAAGCAAAACAATCCCTACGTGCCTACAAGATTTAGGTAACTAGCTAACACCTTCATTTTGAAGGCTTTGTTTCCAAGTTGCCTTTTTTGGATTGAGATGGGATTTTTTTCCTCATTTCATCAAACATCTCTGCAGACTTTGTTCCCTTTTTCCAGGAAATGTGGCTTACTTGGTCCTGAAGTCATCAGCTGTCAGCCTGGCGTTGTCAATCTGCAGGAGGAGGTTGGCATTGTCGACTGTAGCCTCCAGGACCTGGAGGGTGGAGGATAAAGAGAAAGCACTAAATGAGTGGCAGAAACTCCTCCTGGCTGATCAGCGCACATGTGAGGCTGCAGGGACAGGAACAGTTTTGGGGAAGCTTGGGGTTTCCTTAACTGAAGAGTATACTGAATCATGACAAGAAGTGAGACACAGCTGAGATAGATAGTACCTGATGACCTCCCTTTCCAAAAACTCTGTGACCTCCGTTTCCAAAATTCCATCACTAAGTATTTCAAAAGGCAGCATGAAGTCACGTAAGACGTGTGAGATCAGATAGTAGCATTTGTTCCCACGCTTCAGGGCACGTGGTGATTATGCAAAGGTCAAGAAGGAATTACCGCTCTCCCATACACAGCTCTTCTGGTGGGGCAGAGGGACCAGCGGCGTGCTTGTGTTTGGCAAACCTCGTGCCATTTGTTCTGGGATGGGTTTGGTTTGTTGACTGCAGAAATGGAGCAAAATGCAGTGAGCAGGCGCCTACAGCTTCTGATTTTTATATTACAAATACAGGAGCAAATAATCCATACTGAGAGAAGACTGGAGGCAGAGTTTGGAAGGACATCAGTTATGGTGCCAAGGAGACAGAGGGAAAATGGTTTCCCTGCATCACTTGCCAGCACTCCTGCATCTCCAGCTGTACACACCCTTCCTCCTTGTTTACTGGGGGCGATTTGTATGTAAGCAGTAACAGGGAAGAGCAAAGTCAACTCTTGAGTATTTCCCCTGAAATGGGATGTTGGGAATCCAATCAGAACTGGGAGAAGTCCCTCCAGAGCTGCTGGGGTCAGCAGGTTTGCAGCCAGCCTGGCCCTGTGGCAGTGACTGCTGAAATGAGGCAAGACACTCACTGTTGGTGAGTTCCATCTTTTTCTCTTTAGCGTCTAAATCACGTCATTATTAAGGAGCTGAAATAAGGGACAGCGGTCTGCATATCCTTTGACTGAACACTTGCAGGTATGACATCAGTATTTCACAGTTTGCAGACACCTACAACTTTCCCAAGTATTCATTTTAAAGTCTCAGAAAATACATATTATCAATGCAGACTTGTCTCTAATTCTTCATTTTTGCATTATGTCCTTTTCCATCTGCTTCTTTCAGTGAAAATTGTCTTTATTTCCATCTAGAAGAATGTAATCAAGAGCTGACATTGAGAAATCTCTGAATTTCCAGCCTGGCATTCTGCATATGTATCTGAGGCACTCTGTTACCACGTAGTGCTTGCTAATTAGAGGTAGCAGCAGTCAGTGTTTCTGCTTCCTCTCTGATTACGAGATGTCCCACCGTGTTAATCACAGCATCCTACCTTGCTCCTGAGCTCCTCGATGGTCCTGTAGTAGGGGCTGTAGTCACGGTCTGGACCAGGTCCCTGCTTCTTGTACCATTCCCGGATCTTGACCTCCAGGTCAGTGTTGGCCTCCTCCAGGGCACGCACTTTGTCCAGGTAGGCGGCCAGGCGGTCGTTGAGGTTCTGCATCGTTTCCTTTTCGCCGGCCGGGAGGATGCCATCGCCGCCTCCAAAGCCGGCCCCAAAGCCGGCCCCATAGCCAGCCCCATAGCCAGCCCCATAGCTACCCCCGAAGCCAGCGCCCAGGCCCCCTCCGACGCTGCTGCAGTAGCTGCCCCCATAGCCGCTGCCAAGCCCCGAGACGATGCGAGAGGAGACGGAGTAGCTGCTGGAGCCTCCGTGGACGCTGGGGGCTCTGTAGCCTCCCCCCCCAACCCGCACGCAGGAAAGCCTGCTGGAGCCTCCCCCCAGGCCACCCAGGCCCTTGAGGGAGGAGGAGGAGGAGTACTGCCTGACGGTGGTGCTCATGGTGAGGGGCAGCGGAGGCTGTGGCGCTGGGGAGAGGCACCCGGCTCAGCAGCGCAGACAGCGAGTGCGAGCTTCCCCCGGGCTTGGAGCCCTTTATAGCCCGGGCAGGAGGCGTTGCCGGCGCTTTTCGTCACCCCAGACACTCGTAGCCAAATTCCAGAATCATCATTTTTCTCTACCGTGTTTTCATGTCTTTTGTCACATCCCACTAGAATCACTACAGCACACACAGAACCTTCTCTTTCCGCTTTCGTTCCCAGCACCCAGGCGTGATTCAGGAGTGAAGGCTCCTTGCTCAGGGCTACGTTTAGCATTTTACTGTTGCACCTGAGACGCGGAGGTGCTCGTTCCAACTCCACCCAGCTGCTTCTTCATGAAGTAACAAGTGAATCCACTGTGACATGCTGAGTTGCCCACAAGTGTCTTATATACTTAAAATCTACAAATCTATTTATTTGCTTTTTTAAAGAGTCTAAAGCCAACAGAAGCTGCTGACTTATGAGCTCTGAGCATCCATAATCTTTATATAGGGCTGATCCAAAGCCAGATGGAAATTTTCCAGCCAGGACCTCTATCCCAGTACAAGCACAGACCTGGCGGCATTTGAGTACTGATACTCTATTTGGCAGAAATCCTGTAGTTCAAAAGAAGAAACTCCAGTAATTTCTGCTTACGTACTGGTGTAGGGTGAATCTCTGCAGATTGGAAAGTCCCCACAACAGTGGGTTTTTAGTCTCTTTAAATTGCAGGTGCCTAATGCTTCCCAGTGGCACCTGGATCATGGATTCCAGCCTTCTGACAGCTTTGCTTCACTGCATCACCTTTCACAAACTGCACAAAAGCAGCCTGTGACTTCTGCAAGATTCACAGAAGCTAAAAGTTTCTGTGCCTCAGTTTCTTCTATCGCATTGCTGAGGCAAGTTGTAATGTTTAGATAGTCTAAACCAGACAAAAGAATTGAAACTGCAGTGGACACCCACTGCCAGGACACATTACATACCATTTCTGATGGGAAGAATATGATCAATTCTTAGCTGTGCTTATGCCTGTAAGCAGATCTGCTTTTTTCCTGCAAATTTGGAGCCGTGAGACAGCAATGGGAACTTAGCAGGACCAGCGTTGCCTGCATGAAAAGAACTGATGGGCAACACAAACAGCAGTGAGGAGCAAGACCACCAGGACCATCTGTGAGGCAGAGAGTTTGAACAGGACAACCCAGAGGAGATGTGCAGAGATGAGGTAACGCAGCCATCCCGATAGCCACACCTGCGTCGTGTTGTTAAGGGATTGAGCGTTGTGATTATAGTAATGCAGCTGGACAGGTATTAGCGTGAAAAAGCAGCAGAGAACCAGGAAGGGAGACACTGCACTGTTTTATTCTTTGCTTGGAACAAAAAAAAAATCCTTTTAGTGATCTGGTGCCAGGTCTTGCAGTATACAGTGGAAAATCGCACACCCAACCTGCTGGCCTACCTGGCTCCAGAGATGTCATTCACGGATAAGAGAAGTTATTCTTTCTTTTAACAGAGGTGCCTGTGAGGTAGCGAAGAGTTATAGGGATTAGGAAGCCTTTTGTGTTTTCTCCCTCCCTTCTGGTGATCTCCTTCCTTCCTGGGCTCCCTCTGGCTGTTTTTACATTCTAAGTACTTAACTGATTTTGGAGTCGCTAAAATGTTCTCAGAGCCTCACCCTTGGTAATTCCTGGTGCCTCCTTTCTTTCATCTATTCCCTGAAGGACACTACAGCAACAACATTGTTAGATCTCAAGGATTTAACAGAGTCGTGTTCTCTTTCTTTAGCAGCTTGCAGAGGGGTGATGTGATTTTTCCAAGTAGCCACCTAGGAAGCAGCTTAACCAGAAACAGACTCCAGAGCCTCCCAGCCAAGGGCGCTAGTCTCTGGACAGCACTGCCTCAGAGCTGATTCGCTTCAGATTTTGAGTTTTGACTCTCCAGGCTGCAAAATCTGTGGACTTGGAATGCACACGTGCCAGCTCCCTCCGAGAGCTGGGGGAAAGGAGGGGACCTGGGAGCACCCCACCGCCGGCAAATGGCCCAGCGCGCAGATGCGTGTGCTCAGCTTGCAGCAGCCCCAGGCAGCCCGGCGAGGTTCAGACCAGCGTTCGCTGCTGGCCCGCTTCCCTCCAAAGCGGGGGGTACGGCGTTTCCCAACAGTCCCCATGGCACAGCGTCGTGTGGGAGCTGCGCTCCGGAGCCATTCCTTGGCCACCCCTGCGTTGAGTTGTTCCAGATGTGCTGGCTTTGCTCGTGTTATGGCTGCTAGCGAACACCCTCCTGCTCCAGGCAATTCCCACGTTGGCCCTGAGCCCCTCACGTTGGCCAAAAGCTGCTGTCAGCAATGTGTCCCTGCTCAGGTCACTCCCCCCATTTTAGGCCAATCCACGAGTCAGCCTGAAGGTACAACTGCCATAAAAAAAAGCGGCAAAACCCCGCCACAGCCCCGCAGGCAGGAAATACCTGGATTTAGGGCTTTCATTCTGTAACATCAGAACACAGATGTTTAGTCCATGTTTAAGCTCTTTTATTACAGCTGGCACAGCAGCCTGAGAAGAGATCTGGAACTGGGGATTGTCCTGCAGTATCAGCTTTTTCTGGTCTTTTCTGATCAATGTGTTGTCAGCCCGCTGCTGCCCAGAGCTCTGGCTGAGCTCCTCAGCTGTAATCCCCAAACCGGCCCCACCTGTAGGAGCGAAGCCCTTAGCCCAGAGCTGCCCTGGCGCCGGCCCTGTCGGCAGGGCACGGTCACACTGCCGGAGCCATGTCGGAGGAGCACGCACCACTTCAGCTATTCTGTGCTACCAGAAGAATTCAACCTCCCAGGCTCTCCTGAAACACTCACCCACAATAAATTCCCTTGAGATAAAAATACATCATAATGTTCAGGAGATGGTATCAGCGTCTGTTCCAGCAAGAAGCATGTTGTAGATGCTATCTCTCCCTCAGGTGTGCTGCAGGGTGGGATAAAGAACTGAACTGCTCCGGTTTGCACGGGAAGGGAGGTGAAATTATATGTTGGGAGTGGACGAGCAATGCACCGGTAACGCAGTGTGGCCAGGGTCAGTGTGTTGCGTTTGCCTCAAACAATAGCATTTAATTGTGCTTTTAACGTAATGAATAAGAGCTAATTAGGAGTCATTGGGTTTCCCCTGTGGGCCAGCTTCTCTTGCGTGCATTTCACAGCAATTCACAGCTCAGGAGAAACTAGCTAAAGGACGCCACACTGGGAAAGATGTCTCCTGCATGAAAGGAACGGCAGGCATAGGCTTTACCCTTGCTGACAGGTTTGCTCTGTAAGTTTGAACAACACCAAGCTGGGTAACAAATACATCAAGGTGTGGAGTGAAGTATGCCGTCTTTGTTTCTATCTCGGCTGCTGATTCTTTATCATCTGCTAGGACGTGTCCTGACAGCCCCCACACGTTATCTGGACAAAAGCATTCTTAGATTTGTTACCATGAAAGGAAACTTTTTGGTGTGTGTGCAATGGAAACTCCCTTCTGGGCAGGCTCGGGGCGTTCAGCCACCAGCCGGCGGGCGCAGCCAAGGCTGGCCGGAGCTGCGGGGTGATGGGTGATGCTCAAGGCCACCCCGCCTGATCCCCGGCTGCCCACTGTGCTGGCAGCGGGATGGAGGGAGAGAGGCAGCCATGGAGCCAGCAGGGCGAGTGACCGATCAGAGGGAAGCCCAAGGGGAGTGACTTTTAGGAAGAAATTCTTCGCCATGAGGGCGGCGAGGCCCTGGAGCAGGCTGCCCAGAGAAGCTGTGGGTGCCCCATCCCTGGCAGTGCTCAGGGCCAGGCTGGATGGGGTTTGGGCAGCCTGGGCTGGTGGGAGGCGTCCCTGGGGGGCTTTGAGGTCCCTTCCAACCCAAACCGTCCTGTGCTGCTCTGATTCTATGACTCCGTACTGTCCTTCCCCGGGCTCCAAACTGGGTCCTGCCTGCAGGCAGGCAGCCTCCATCGGCAGCCGAAGGCAGTCCTGCGGCACCACGCTGGGCTCTCAGCAGGCGTTTTTCTCCTCTCGGTGAACGTGGAACAGGGTGATGCTCCTCCTGGGTGCCCCAAGCTGTTTGCAGAGCACCAGATCGTGCTGAGGTCCTGGCCCTGCTCCATTTGGGGTTTCACCTCCACCAGCGAGCACCTTGCTGGAGCACAGCCCTGCTCCCCGGCGTGAGACCCGCTCTGCCTGTTGCAGCACAGCGTGGGCCAAGGAGATCCCGCACGGGAGCAATTCCCAGTGAATCAGTGCTGAGCACGCAGCCAGTTCACACACTCTGTTACTCAGCTGCAGGAGCAGCTCAGCCAAGGGGACGGGCAGCGCTGAGCACAGCGGTTATCTCAGCTTTGTTTCAGGGTGGCAGACCTGTCTGGCACTAGGTGGGCTCCCAGCAGATGGTTCAAGCTCTTCCTCCTGGTCCTGCTGCAGTTCTTCACCCTTGCAGCCACCCAAGTGCTGCGACTGCCCATTGTGCTGCCAGCTCTCTGAACCGAAGTCTGGCTGAGCACTTCTTTTCTGCTGGCATGTTTTAGCAATAAGGATACTAAATCATTTTTGATCACAACCATCCTTGTCTTTAAAAACCTGCTCAGCCTTTCTGTCCCTGCTTGGGGACAAGGGACCCCTGCAGCAAGCTCAGTGCGGTGAGCAGCTCGGCTCCCACTTCCCCAAAGGGGCTCTCCGGTGACATCCCAGCTTGTACGCTTCAGCTCCGGCTCAGGACAGTAACACGCAGAGCCCTGACCAAAGATGGGGATTCCCTGGCCCAACGCTCTTCCCGTGAATCCCTTTGAGCTGCAGTCAGAGACATGACCGCAGTGTCATACCATCAGGCAAAGGAAAGACAGACAGACAAACCAATGCTTGTTTTACCCTAGACGAAAGAATGTTCTTTGTGTCTGAGCAGAGCCAAACTCCCAAGCTATTGCAAACTGTTTCAGCTGTATCTCCAGAGCAAACTCCAACCTTTGGAATTTCCCACATTATTTTTTCAGCATCTGTCTTCCAGATAGCAAGCGGCTCTTGCATTTCCTCACCTCTCGTCTTGTCGGTGTGGAAATACGATCACGCCCTGTCTGTTCATCCCTCTCACCTCCTCTGAGCACTGCAGAGCAGGCAGGGAGTTGCGCACATACTTTCCCATGCTGACTGTAGGCAACAAGCAGCGGCTCCTGCTTTCATTCTTTGCCCACACCCGCTGCACCTACAGTGACTCCAAGCCTCCAAGCCACACATGGGAAGCCCAGCTCAGGGACACTCATGGCACTGGCAGCAGGGCGAGGCAGGTGCCCACATCAGCCCGGAGACACTCGCGCTCACGGAAGGGCAGGAATCGCCATCCTCCACCTCATCCTTCCTCCTGCTCTGGGGTGGGGCCAGTTACGCCCAGTGACCCCGGGTGGACGTCACGGGGACTCCACCAGCCCCTGTGACCCCTTCGCGGCAGCCTCTGCCGGGATTTAGTGCCCTCCCGCTCCCAAAGCTTGTCCTGACCCCTGCACAGAGCCACGCCGTGAACACAGCCCTGACGGCACAGGAGGATGGGTACAAGCGATGGGGACAGCCCTTGCGGGCAGTGATTTCCTAGGGAAACCCCTCTCCCTGGCTGGGGTCCCAGCTCTGAGCTTGGCCCCCTTTGGAGGGGGTTTTGGCTCTGACCGTGTGTTCTGACCCCCTCCCATCCTCCCTTCTTGTTGCTCCTCAGGGACTGATGGTGCCGGTGGCCATCCCCCCAGTTGCGGCAAGGCTCTGGTGCAGCCCAGGCATGGTGGGGTCCAGGTCCCCTCATGCGCGGGGGGGGACAGGGCGGGCAGCGCTCCCGGGGGGCACTGAAACTCCTGGGAAGGGAAGGGGCTGCCCCGGCCCCGAGAGCTGTGCTGGGGCGATGCACATCCCTGCCCCTGGAGCAGTCCCCGTAAGCAGGCTGCACTGTCGCTTCCCACATGGTTGTAATTATTTGGCCGCTCGTTAATGCCTGCTTGGCAGGCAGTTTTATGAAGTCATTAACCATGCTGAAGCAGCCCGTGCCTGAGAGGTGCCCAGCTGCAAACCCCCCCCGAGGGCCCCGGCTTCCCCTGCAGCACCGCAGCCCCCGAGGCCCCTCTGGCTCCGGACCTCGCAACGAGCGCTGCCGCTGCCCCTCGTGCCGTGCCGTGCCGTGCCGTGCCGTGCCCGCCGGTGCCCGCCGGGCCTCCTGGCTGAAGCACAGCTCCGCCTCGGAGCACTAATGATTTTCTGTACAGGAGTTCAAAGAGAAAAGACGAAGCTGGGCTGTCAGCTGGGTGTCTGGCGGGAGGCAATTACCTGCCTGGGCTTGGCACCGCGCTCGCTCCGCGCTCTTGCCTGGGGCGCGGCTGATCTTCCTGATACGCAACAGTAATTATGAGCCGCTTCTTTGCAATCAGCTCTTTCCCTGTTTTTTCTTTTTTTGTATTATTTTTTTTAAACCCAAATAACTGTGCTCAAGCAGCCACTGCAGGGAAGAGCAAACGCTTGTGACAAAACCTCAGCCCTGCTTCCCTGCACCGCGCCGCACAGCTGCAGCCCTGCCAGCCTGGGCAGGAGCTGGTGCGGGGCAGCGGGTGCTGCTGGACGCAGCGCGACCAGCCCTCGGCAGCCTCCGCGGTGGCGGTGCCAGTGGCCGGAGGGTGCCTGTGCTGAGCCGGGGGGCGCGGGGGCTTGCAGGGGGGGATGCCTTGGGACCTGGTTGGGTCCTCCTGCAGTGACCCACTGAGCCCTGAGGGGACCTGCTGAGCCCTGCATGGACCCACAGGGACCCACTGGGAGCCTCAGGGACCCACAGGGACCTGCTGAGCCCCACTGGGACCCTCTGGGATCTCCAAGAGCCCTACAGGGACCTTCTGAGCCCCACTGGGACCCACTCGGACCATCTGGGACCCCCTGAGCCCTGCTGGGACCCTCGGGACCCTCTGAGCCCTACTGAGCCCCGCGGGGACCCACAGAGACCTCCTGAGCCCCGCTGGGACCTTTTGGGGCCTTCTGAGCCCCGCAGGGACCCTCTGGGGCCCCCTGAGCCCCGCAGGGACCCGCTGAGCCCCGCC